>CAUYRT010057408.1:0-35777 GCA_963574885.1 Lepilemur ruficaudatus
ATAAATTTTAATCAAAGCATTTCCATATCTCGATATCAAAATTCATCCTTACTAAATTAAAAAATACCATCTCTGAGCCAGGAAAAATATATTTATTATCTATTAATTCATATACACCAACAACAGTCAAGCTGAGAACCAAATCAAAGACTTGATCCTTTCACAATAGCAACAAAAAAAAATAAAATACCTAGGAATATATTTACCTAAGGAGGTGAAAGACCTCTACAGGGAGAGCTACAAAATGCTGAGGAAGGAAAGAGCAGGTAGAAAAACAGATGGAAACACATCCCATGCTCATGGATCAGCAGAATCAACATTGTTAAAAATGTCTATACTACCCAAAGTGATCTACAGATACAATGCAATCCCTATGAAAACACTGACATCATTTTTCACACATCTAGAAAAAATACTTCTATGCTTCGTACAGAACCAGAGAAGACCCTGTATAACCAAAGCAATCTTAATCAGAAAGAACAGATTGGGTATAAATTTACCAGACTTTGAGCTATAGTACAAAGCCATAGTAAACAAAATAGCATGGTACTGGCACAAGAACAGAGACATAGACCAATGGAACAGAACAGAGAACCCAGCTATAAAACCATCCTCATATAGCCACCTAATCTTTGCCAAAGACAAAAACAAACACCAGGGGAAAGAATCCTATTCAATAAAGGGTGCTGGGATAATTTCATAGCCACACGTAGAGAAGTGAAACACACCTCTCACCACTCACAAAAATCAACTCACAATGGATAACACACTTAAATCTAAGGCATGAAATCATAAGTAGTGTAGAAGAAAATGCTGGAAAAAGTCTTACAGACATCAGCCTAGGCAAAGAATTTATGAAGAAGACCCCAAAAGCAATCACGGTAACAACAAAAATAAATAAATGAGACCTGATCAAATTAAAAAGCTCTGCACAGCAAAGGAAACAATCATAGAGCAAACAGACAACCTAAAGAATGGGAGAAAATATTTGCATGTACACATCTGATAAAGAGGCTGATAACTAGAACTCAAGCACATCAATAAGAAAAAAAATCAAACCACCCTATTAAAAAGTGAGCAAAAGACATGAACAGAAACTTTTCAAAAGGTAGACTAGTGGCCAAAACACATATGAAAAAATGCTCAACATCTCTAATCATCAGGGAAATGCAAATCAAAAGCACAATGAGATATCACTTATATCCAGCGAGAATGGCTTTTATCAAAAAGTCTCAAAACAACAAATGTTGGCACGGATGCAGAGAGATAGGAACACTCATACACTGCTGGTGGGACTGCA
The DNA here is from genome assembly GCA_963574885.1 of Lepilemur ruficaudatus. Lineage (NCBI taxonomy): Eukaryota > Metazoa > Chordata > Mammalia > Primates > Lepilemuridae > Lepilemur > Lepilemur ruficaudatus. The sequence goes on from CAUYRT010057408.1 coordinate 1,301, forward strand.
AACTAGCACAACCTCTATGGGTAGTAATATGGAGATAACTCAAAGAACCAAAAGTAGACCTACCATTCGATCAGCAATCCCACTCATGAGTATTTACCCAAAGGAAAAAAAGACATGCTATAAAAAAGACATCTGCACTAGATTATTTATAGCAGCACAATCCACAACTGCAAAGATGTGGAAACAACCCAAGTGCCCATCAATACATGAGTGGATTAATACAATGTGGTGTATGTATACCATACTCAACCATAAAAAAATTGGTGAACTAATACCTCTTGTATTAACCTGGATGGAATTGCAGACCATTCTTCTAAGTGAAGTATCACAAGAATGGAAACAAACACGGTATGTACACACCATTAAATTGGAACTAATCGAACACCACTTATGTGAACATATGGAAATAACATTCATTGGAAATCAAGCAGATGGGGGGAAGGGGATGGGTAAATTCATACCTAATAGGTACAATGCACACTATGGGGGGATGGGCACACTTACAACTTTGACTCAAATGGTACAAAAGCAATTCATGTAATAAAAACATTTGTACAAACCCCATAATATTCTGAAATAAATGAAATTTAAAAAAAGAAAAGCATATTCTCTTTTAAAGCCGATTGATTCAATATATTCCAAGAATATTAAGAGTTTATTTCAACTGGAAACAAGCTCCATTTTAAGCTTTAAGGAGCAATACTAAAGATATGCACAATATTGCATTTTCCACATTGTTTGAAAGCAATTCTAATAGCAATGACAGCAGAATTTACAGGATATACTATAACATCTTGCATCCATGAAAGATCTTGTACACAGAGGGAAGCACTCCTCCAGGTTCCCCTTCAACCCAGCATAAAGGGGGAGTTTTGCATCATTTCACATTGCAAAAGGAGTCATTTCTTTAAATCTTCTACAACTAAATTGGCTTGCCCATAAAAACATACATACATGGCACTGATTATAAGATCTAACTCAAAAATGGATCACAAACCTAAGTATAAAACCTAAAACTATAAAACTTCTAGAAGAAAACAGGGAGAAAATCTTTGTGACCTAAAGTCAGGCAAAAGCATTCTTAAGACACACCACCAGAAGCACAATACAGATATCAAAAATTTATAAATTAGACAATCAAAATTAAGAAGTCCTACTCTACAGAAAACACTTCAGGCACAGACTAGAAGAAAATATCTACAAATCTATAGATCTGATAAAGGACCTTTACCCAGAAAATATAAAGAACTCTCAAAACCCAAACAACCCAATTTTAAAACTAGCAAAAGATCTGGGCAGATACTTCACCAAAGATATATGGATGGCAGATAAGCACATGAAATGATGTCCAACATCTTTAGTCATTAGGGAAATGGAAATTAAAACTACAATGAGATAGCAACCAAATACCTACTAGAATGGCTTAAAAAAAAAAAAGACAATATCAAGTACTGGCAAGAATGTGGAGCAACTGGTACTCATATATTGCAGGCTGAAATGAAAAACGGTAGTCCCACACTGGAGAACAATTTGGCAGTTTCTTATAAAGTTAAATACACACTTACCATATGAACCAGGAATCTCACTTCTAGGTGTTTACCCAGGTGAAAAGAAACATTCTCTTCACACAAAATCTGTATGTAGCACTAGTTTTACTCCAAAACCTACAAATGATGCAAATCAACTAGGGAATGGATAAACAAAATGTGGTACATGCATACAATGGAATACTACTCAGCAATTAAAAAAAGAATGAATTACTGGCAAATAACAACATGGCTCAATCTCAAATGCATTACGTCAAGTGAAAAAGGCTACCGTGTGATTCCAATTATACGACATTTTGGAAAAGGCAAAAACTAGAGAGGAAGAAAACAGATCAGTGGTTGCCTGGGGCTACAGGTGGGGGCGTGATTGCAAAAAATGCAGGTGGAAGCATTCAAGGGCGATGCAATTGACTGCCGGTGGAGAATACACAGCTGTAGGTTATTTGTCAAAAGTCACAGACCTGAACACTAGAAAGGGTGAATTTTGCTGTATTAAACTTCAGTCAAGAAAACAAAGGAAAGTATGCGGAAATGGTGGAACAACACAGATTACCCAGAAATGGATCCTAGCACATATAACTAAAATGTGACTAAGAAAACATCACAATCAATGGAAAAGAGATGGTACTGTCAAAAGCTGATGCTGGCAAAATTGAGAATAAAAACAGTCAAATTTGTTTTTCTTCTGATAAATCAGACGGTCAAAGAGTTAAATGGTAAACAGGTACAAAGGAGAATTAACGTGCATATACATCTGGCCTCCAAATAGGAGGGACTTTAACAATTAATATAAAAGAGGTCAAAATGCAAAGGAGTGTATCACTGACCATGTAACAATTTAAAACTTCTTACTTAAAAGAAAAAAAATGAAATTTATGAAGCAAAAGGAGAGGGGGGGAAAAAGCCGAGCATGGTGTCTCACACCCGTAATCCCGGCATTTTGGGAGGCTGAGGCAGGAGGATCATGTGAGACCAGGAATTCAAGATCAGCCTGAGCAAAACAGCAAGATCTCATCTCTACAAAATGAAAAAACTTAGCCAGGAGTGGTGGCATTCACCTGCAGTCCCAGCTACTAGAAGGCTGTGGCAGGACTGCCTGAGTCCAGGAGTTTAAGGTTGCACTAAGCTACGATGATGTCACTGCACTCTCGTCTAGGAGACAGAGCAAGTCCCTGTCTCAAAAAAAAAAAAAAGAAATAAAAGAGGGGTGACCATAGCTAGACTTACTCAAAGGCACAGAGCTCATTAATGCCCCTGCAAAAAACATTTCCAAACATCTAAACAGGAAAAAAAAATCTGTTTTTTCTAGAACATAGCTATATATTAATTAATTAGTATGCAATATTTACTTCAATCAAAAAGCATAAAGTCAATATAACACCAAAAGCGCAAGCAACAACAGGAAATAAAAACAAACGGAATTTCATCAGAATTAAAATCTTTTATGCAAAGGTCATTATCAAGAAAGTGAAAAGACAACGTAAGAATGGGAGAAATACACGCAAATCACATATCTGATAAGGATCTATTATTTATTAATGGAACTTACAATTCAACAACAAAAGATTGTTTCTGGGCAAGATCCATTTCTGGGGAATCTGCACTTACAACTCAAGAACAAAAAGGCAAACAACTCAATCAAAAAATGCGTGAGGAACTTGAATGTACCTTTCTCCAAAGAAGATACACAAATGGAAAAGTACATGAAACAATGCCCAACATCACTGGACATTAGGGAAACGCAAATCAAAACATGCAATACCACTTTACACCATGTAGGATGCCTTTAATCCAAAAACGGGGGGAGGGGGAGGAAAAAAAAAAACAAGCGTTGGTGAGAACACAGAGGAACTAAAACCCTTCCTTGCACATTGCTGGGAGGAATGTAAAATGGTTTAGTCACCATCAAACACTTTGGTGGTTCCTCAAAAAGTCAAACATAGAACAACTGTATAGGTCCAGCAATTCTCCTCTCAGATATACAATCAAACGAACTGAAAACAGGTGTTCAAGCAAATACTGATACATACATGTTCACAGTAGCACTGCTCACAACAGCTAAAAGCTGGACATAACCCTGATATTCACCACAGATAAATGGTTAAACAAATTGTATACACACACACACACACAGACACACACACGCATGTGTGCACACAGAATAGATGAAATGTTATTTGGCCATAAAAAGGACTGAAGTACTGATCCATGCTACAGTGTGGGTAAACCGGGAAACCATGCTAAGTATGTGAAGCCAAACACAAAAGGTCGCACAGCATAGGAATCAATTTATGTGAAATTTCAAGAAAAGGTAAATCTGTGGTAAACAACAGTGGATCAGTGCTTGCCAGGGGCTGGAGAGGAGGGAGGAATGGGGAGCAATTGCTAGTATTAGTATAAATAGGTGCAGGGTTTCCTTTTAGGGTGATGACAATGTCTTGGAACTAGGGATGGTGGATATACAACATTCTGAATGTACTAAATGCCACTGAACGGTTTACTTTAAGACAGCTAATTTTACATTGTGTGAATTTGACCTCAATAAAATCTTTTAAGAATCTAAACTAATTACAATAATTCAAACTCTCATCCTTATTCCACTATTCCAATGTGCTTATAGTTATGTAAAAGCAGGCGAGTAATTTACCAAATACTGTGAATCAGGGGTAGCACACAGCTCTTTCCCAGGTAGTGGCCGTCTGCTTTATCAGCGGTGAGCACAGCGCTGGACACAAGATAAAACTGCTCCGTAAACTGCCTTCTAACCAGCCTGCTAATTCCCAGAGCTCCCTCTACAGGCCTGTCTCCACATAGCAGGTAAGGCTTCTAAATTAAATTTCCCCACCCTCTCCCCCAGCTGATTCCCATCACACACCCGGTAAAGCCCAACATTCCCACAACGGCTCCCTCTGGGACCTCATCACCTTCCACGCTCTGCCTGCTCCATGTCCTCCAACGACCACAGTTCCTGAGCTACTGCCTGAAGGGAGCAAGCACACTTCTGCCTCGGGGCCCTTGCCTACCCCACAGATGGACAGAGGTGGTCTCTACTTTCAAGTCTCCCTGCTCAAATGTCTCCTCATCAGTGGGACCTGCCTCTCCTGACCACCCTTTCTAAAACCAGTACCCCTAGAACAGTTACTATTTCTAGCCCTTTGCCCTGCTTTCTATTCAATCCATCTATTATTTCCCAATATTACATAATTTTAAAAAACAGTATTACACATTTATTGTCTGCCTTTCCCATTAAAATTAAGTCATGCAGACACCATGAAGGCAGGAACTTCAGTTTGCTCATTACTGTATTTCCAGAGCCTAAAACAGTGGCTGGACAGAATAAGAACTCAATTATTTGCTGAATGGATAAAATGAATACATTTATCAAATGGATAAAACAAAAGTACTGTCATATGTAGGTATTCATGCAATGGGAAAAAACTGTAATGCTACATATGAGAATGTTAACAGTGATTATTTCTGGACAGTGAGATTATCAAACATAGCAGTGAGTAGCAAAAAGCGTTTTAATATCAGACTATGTTGTTTCCAATCATGACTCCACACTCAGAAGCTGAGTGACCACGGCCACATTTCCTCATTGCAAATGCAAACAATAACTCCTCTGTAGTGATTATGAGAATTAAATAAGATAATACATGTAAAGTCCTCAAGAGAATGCCTGGCACACAGTAAACACTCAACACATGTTCTTAATAGTCACTGCTAATGTTTTTCTTTGTATTTTTCTGTATCTTACAAACTTCTAGCAATTTATCAAAAAAAAGTAACCAGAGAGTCACATCAGCAAAACGATGAACTCGGAGGCTCCAAGCCTTCATCCCCCTCAAGAGAAATAAAAAACCAGAAACTGTCTGAACTAACCTTTTAGAAGCTCTGAATAATAGTCAAAGATCTACAGCAACCAAGTGAATGCCCAATCAAGAAAAAGTCACCTTCAAATGGTAGAAATTTTTATGGCATTTTTACTCACCCTTATTCCACTCTCTCTACAATACAGTCTTGCTCTGGAGGATGCAACAGCCCAGTTCTGTTGCTCAAACTAGAATGAGTCAGTGATTGCAACAGTCTAACATGTCAGGGAGCTAACTGAAGCACTAGTCCCTATCTCACCTAACTCACATCACAGGTAGGGAAAGCTGCAGCCACTATCTCATGAAATCTGCAGGACAACTACAGACCTGCAGATGCCGGGCCTGAGATTATGGGTAGAGAAATGCAGCAAACCACATGAGGCCTAGGGAAAAGCTGAGGTGAGACTCTTCCAAAAATAAAGACACTCAAAAGAAGCCATAAATATGGGGGAATTGAAAAAGCCACATGTAAGTCCAGGCTCAATATGCTAAATATGATCAGAAAAGATCTGAGATCTTAAGTTTTCAGGCTTAGAATATGTCCAGTTAATCACTGAAGGACACTCCTGGCAGAGAGCCAGTCTGCAAAGATTGGAAGAGGTGGCTGTTTTCTCAAATATCTAATTTTCAACAAAAGAGGAAAGGCATACAAAGAAACACAAAAACATGGCCCATTCAAAGGAACAAAATAAATTAGCAGAAACTGTCCTTGAGGAACACTGAACTTACTGGACAAAGACAACTAGCTTAAATATACTCAAAGAACCAAAGGAAAGAACAAAGAACTAAAGTGAATCAGGAAAATGACATACAAACAAAATGAATCTATCAACGAAGAGATACAAATTATAAAAGGGAACCCAAGACAAATTCCAGAGCTGAAAAAATAACCAAACCGAAAATTTCACTAGAATGGTTCAAAAACATATTTGAGGCAGAAAAATCAGCAAATTTGAAGGCATTTGAAAATATTGAATGTAAGGAGAAAAATAAAAAATCAAAAGTGAACAGAGCCTAAGAGACTTCTTCAAGGAGACCAATATATGAACAATGGGGATCTTAGAAGGAGTGGAGGGAGAGAACACACAAGAAAGAGCCAGATTATTTGATAAAATAATGGCTGAAACTCCCCAAATTTGATGAAAGGCATGAATACACTAATCCAGGAAACTCAATGAATTCCAGGGACGATAAATTTGAAGAGAACCACATATAGTCAGTGTAATTGAACTGATGAAAGACAAAGAATCTTGAAAGCAGTAAGAAAAACCTACTTATCACATACAACAGATGCTCAAAAAGATTACCAGCTGACTATTCACAGAAACCTTGGAGGCCAAAAGGCAGTAGGATAATATATTTATAATGAAGAGCTAAAGGAAAAAATCCGTCAAATGAGAATTCTTTATCTGGCAAACAACTGTCCTACAAAATGAGTAGAAATTAAGATACTCCCAGATAAGTAAAAGCTGAGCAAGTTCATTACCACTAGCATTAACAGAAAATAATAAAGGGAGTGTTTCAGGTTGACATGAAAGGTCACTGACAGAACCTTTGTTAAAGCCACACAAAAATATAAAGTTCTTGGGTCAAGGTAAATATATTGGCAAATATAAAAACCAGTATTATTGTAAATTTGGTTTATAACTCCACTTTTTATTTTCTACAGGATAAAAAACACTTATGAATCTGTTAGTGGGTACACAACACATAAAGATGTAATTTGTGATGCCAATAACATAAAATGGAGGAGGACAGAGCCATATAGGAGCAGAGTTTCTGTATATGTCACTGATGTTAAACTGGTATCGTTCAAACTACACTGTTATAACTTTAGAATGTTACACGTAATCCCCCTGGTAGTAACAGAAAAATATATCTACAGAACACATAGAAAGGGAAATAAGGGAGTCAAAATGCGTCACTACAAAGAAATCAACTAAACTCAAAGGAAGGCAGTGATAGAAGAAATCAGAGACCAAAAACGACATACATAAGACATATTTTTAAAATGGCAAAAATTAAGTCATTCTCTACCAATAATTACTTTAAATTTAAATGATTTAAACTCCACAATCAAAAGAAACAGATTGGCAGAATGGATTAAAAAATAAATCAAAACAGGGTACAAATATATGCTGCCTACAAGAGACTCATTTTAAATCTAAAGATATAAATGGCTCAAAGTGAAAGAACGGAAAAAGATATCCAATGCAATTAGTAACCAAAAGACAGATGGAGTGGCTATATTAATACCAGACAAAATAGATATTAAGTCAAAAACTGTTTAAAGAAAAGACAAAGACATTACAGATTGATAAAAAGGGTCAATTAACCAAGAAGATAGAACAATTATAAATGCACCAAACGTCAGAGCTTTCAAACACATGAAGCAAACACCAATAGAACTGAAGGGAGAAATAGACCATTCTACAGTTACAGATGGAGACTTCAACACCCCATCTTCAATAATGAATGGAACAGCCAGACAGAAGAACAATAAGGAAACAGAGGACTTGAACCACGCTATAAACCAACCAGGACTAAAAGACATACATAGACATTTACCCATTGACAGCAGAATACATATTTTTCTCAAGTGCACATGGAAAATTATCCAGGACAGACCATATGTTAGGCCACAAAACAAGTGTGAATAAATTTAAAATGATTGAAATCATACAAACTATCATTTCTGAACACAGTGGAATATAACCAGAGAACAGTAACAGAAGGAAAACCAGAAAACTCAAATACATGAAAATTAAACACTATTCAATAACCAATGGGTCAAAGAAGAAATCACAATGGAAACCTGAAAATACCTTGAAACAAACAGACTTGAACAGAAAAAATACAGCAAACTACACCCAAAATTATCAGAAGAAAGGAAATAAAGATTAAAGCAGAAATAAATTAAAACTGAACAGAGAAAGATCAATAACACCAAAAGTTCATTTTTTGAGAATATCAACAAAATTAACAGATCTTAAGCTACACTGACCAAAAAAAAAAGAAAGAAAAAAAACTTACTAAAATCAGAAATGAAAGTGGGGACATTACTACCCATTTCACATAAACAAAAAAGTTTTTAAAAGAGTACTATGAACTGTATGCCAACAAATTGGATTATCTACATAAAATGGATAACTTTCTAGAAACATACAAACCTACCAAGATTGAATTATGAAGAAATCAAAGATCTGAATAGATGTATAACTAGTAAGGATTTGAATCAGTAATCAAAAAGCTCTCAACAAAATAAAGCCCAAGACCAGATCAATTCTACTAAATATTTAAAGAAGAATTAACACCAGTCCTTCTCAGACTCTTCCAAAAACCTGAAAAGGGAACACTTCCCAACTCATTCTATTACATGAGGCCAGAAGTACCCTGATACCAAAGCCAGATAATGACCCTACAAGAAAACTATAGAGCAATATTCCTTATGAATACCCATGCAAAAATCCTCAACAAAATAACCGATTTGGCAGCATTGTTAAGATGACAATACAACCCGAAGCTACCTAATAGTCAATGCAATTGCTATCAAAATCCCAGTGACGGTTCTTGCAGAAATAGAAAAACCTATCCTAAAATTCATGCGGAATCATAAGGGACCCTAAATAACCAAAACAATCTTGAAAAAGAACAGTATTGGAAGACTCCTATTTCCTGACTTAAATACTTACTACTAAGCTACAGTAACCAAAACAGTGTGGTCTTGGCATAAAGACAGATACATAAACCAAAGAAAGTGAATAAAGAGCCCCAAAATAAACTCTTACATATACGGTCAAATGATTTTTGACAAGCGTGCGCCAAGACCATTCAACAGCAAAGAACAGTCTTTTCAACAAATGGTGCTGGGAAAACTGGTTATAGCCACATGCAGAAGAATGAGGGTGGACCCTTACCTTAAACCATCTACAAAAACTCAAGGGCAGATGGGGAGGAGGGAGGAGGGGATACATACATAATGAGTGCGATGTGCACTCATGTGTCATCTGGGAGATGGACACACTTGAAGCTCTGTTTCGGGGGGGGGGGAAGGGGGAAAGTCAACGAACATAGCCTAAACATTTGTACCCCCATAATACGCTGAAATAAAAAAAAAAAACTAACTCAAAATGGATCAAAGGCCTACATATAAAAGCTAAAAACTATAAAACTCTTAGAAGAAAACATAGGGGAAAAGCTTCATGACACTGGGTTTGGCAATAACTTCTTGGGTATGGCAACAAAAGAAAAAATAAATTAGACTTCATCAAAATTAAAAGCTTTTGCACAAAGAACACTACCAAGACCATGAAAAGCCAACCTACAGAATGGGAGAAAATATACGCAGATCATGTATCTGATAAAAGATTAATATCCAAAATATATAAATAACTCCCTCACAACAACTACAATAAGCCAATTAAGAAATGGGCAAAAGATGTGAGTGAACATTTCTCCAAGGAAGATATACAGATGGCCAATGAGCACGTGAAAAAATGGTTAATATCACTAATCATTAGGGAAATGCAAACCAAAACCACAATGAGATACCACTTCACACCCATTAGAATGGCCATTACCAAAAAAACAGAAAAGAACTAGTGTTGGCAAGCATGTGAAAAAAATTGGAATCCTTGTGCACTACTGGTGACAATGCAAAATGGCACAGCCACTGTGCCAAACAGTATGGCAATTTCTGAAAAAATTACATTTAGAATTACCATACGACCCAGCAGAATTACCATATGACCCATCACTTCCACTTCTAGGTATGTACCCAAAACAACGAAAGCAGTGACTCTCAAACAGATATTTGTATCCCAGTGTTTGTTCGTTGTATACCATGCATCACTCACAATGGCCAAAGGGCGGAAACAACCAAAATGTTCACTGATGAATGAATATATGAGGAAAAAAATGTTGTATATACATATAAAAGTATTATTCAGCCTTAAAAAGAAATGAAATTCTAACACATGCCACAACATGGATGAACCCTAAACACATTATGTTAAGTGAAATGAGCCAGTCACAAAAGGACAAATAATGTATGATTCCACTTAAATGAGATAACTAGAACAGTCAAATTCTCAGGGACAGAAACCAGAGGCAACCAGGGGCTGGAGGAAGAGGTATTGGGGCTTTATTGTTTAGTCGGTACAGAGTTTCAGCTTAGAATGATGAAAAAGCTCGGGAGATAGCAGTGATAGCTGCACAACAATGTGACTATACTGAATTATATACTTAAAATAGATAAAATAGTGGATTTTATTATGTATATTTTACCACAATAAAAAGCTCCCCCAAAATTATTTAACGTTATTTTTAATAGAGAAAATAGAAGTGGGGAGAAATTTCAGACATGTACTCGTACAGGGCTTAGAAGAGCTATTCAGCAGATGAGTAGTCTTTGAACTGGAATTTTGGCAGAGATCCTAGGAGTGAAGTGAACCAAACCACGTGGGAAGTGCTGCAATAGCTTCCTCTTCCAGGGAGCTCAGCAGATAAGACATGTGAAGCCAATGTTAAGATTTCTCTAGACTCGAAAGACTGATTATCAAATCAGACAAGTCTTGCTGCTGGCATTTTGGACAGAACAATTGCTTTGTCCTGTGGGACTCCACTGTCTGCCATAAGACACTTATCCCTGAACTCTAAACCACTTAACAGAAGCATTCCCCTCACCCCCATCACTCTGACAATCAAAGAGAAACCCACATATTTCTATCACCACTACTACCACGACCTCAGTTCACCCACATGACAACCACAGAGTGAATCCAAAATTGAACTATGAGAGCCCTGGTCTATCAGGGTATGTCAGGGTATGTGTGACAGGTTATAAAGCAGTAGCAAACAAGCCCAAATTGCAATTAATGGCTTAAAACAACAAGAAAGGCTTCTGTCTTGTTCATGCTACATGTGCATCACAGGCAGCCAGAGTCTATGCCACACTGTCCTCACACCAGAACCCGAGCCGACAGAGCCACTACTATTTGAAATGCTGGCAGGTACGGTGGCAGAGGGAATGAGATACGGCAAATAACATGCTGGCATATAACGAATTCCATCTGCAAGTGAAACATAGTATTTCTGCTCATATTTCATTGGCCAAAGCAAGTCAAATCGCCTTGCTGGTTCCAAGGAGCCAGGAAAGTGCAACTCTCCCATTTACCTGGAAGGAAAAGAATCAGAACATTAGTCCAGAGCTCTGATGACTCCCAAAATATGCCTGGAAAATGTTCTGTAAAGCTGAAGACACTATATGTTAGTTATAAAAAGAGTACAATAATACCAGTACTACTATGCCCTTCCATCCATTCAAGAAATATTAATTAGGCACCTAACACAGGTGTTGATTTCTAAACATCTAATCTAATCTATACGGGGCACCATGCTAAGAGATCTGATGAAAAATAAGTCACAGGTGATAGGGTGGGAGAGAGAATACTTAAAACGATTTCAATGTGGTGCGACTAAGTGTGAACAGGGAAGTAAGTCCAGGTGCTCCAGAAGTCCCCGAGGGGGGACCTGAGCCAGTTGGGGGGAAGGTCAGGAAGACTTCTAGGAGCAGTGACATCAGTCACGTCAACATAGCTGCAGGATGGAGTGACCCTGGAGAAGGACTTGCGTAGGTGCACAGGCAGAAGCATGAATCTGGAGGCGCCTGTCTTTCGGAGGAGGCAAGTGTCCCTGTGCTCACTCCAGACAAGCAAGCACTGAACAGAGCTTCACACGGATAGGGGGTGCAGGGGAAGGATCTTCTGCATGCCACAGCCCAGCCCTGAAAGCCTTTGTACAGGGACCCTCTTGACACGCCTCTGCCCTGCTGAGAGCACTGACTGCGGACCATGGAAAATGAGCCCTAACAACCTCTGGGACGCCGGCCACGCAGGCTGCCGACACCACTTGGCTCTTGGCATTGTGCCACAGTGAATGACACACTCACACTCACTAAGAGTACATCCTTGTTCAGTGCTAATTACAACCACTTAGTACCACGAAGGTCATGAGGACACCCAGATGCTCTTTTCAGTGACTTTTTGAAGCTAGCCGTGTGGAAAAACAAAATGACCTTTTTTTTTTTTTTTGAAGTCAGGTAAAGGGAGCCCTGGGTGAGAGGTCACAAGCACATGGGAAAGGCTGGAGGGAGCCCCACTGGCTTTAACCACTTTAATAAATGCACTACTGCAAGGATGTGGGAACTACCTAAGTGCCTGTCAATTCATGAGTGGATTATTAAAATTTGGTATATGTATCCAATGGAATATTACTCAATTATAAGAAACGACAGTGATCTAGCACCTCTTATATTTTCCTAGATTGAGCCTGAGCCCATTATCCGAAGTGAGGTATCACAAGATCGGAAGAACAGGCTCCACAATATCCTGAAATAAAAAGAATTAAGTAACCCCTTAAATGTGCCCTCATTGTGCTGCTTGGGATGTATCTCCTTTATTCATGGGTGTTTGTACATGTTTCTGACTTCCCAATGAGCTTTAAGACTTAGAACCTAGCCTCATTCTTTTCTGTCTTCCCCATACCTTGAATGGCTTCTAATACATACATAAGAGATGCTCAATGAAAACCAACACACTATTAAATGAATGAAGAAGTAACGTTCTGGCATCAGGAGACTGAAATATTTACTTGTAATTTATAAGTGGATGCTATTATAAAATATGACAGTGCTCAGAAGAAAAAAAAATAAAAATAAAAATAAAAATAAATGCCTGGGACCAATAGTCAAGGGAGGGGAAGACAGTTAAGAATAAACAATGGTGTTAAATATACTTTTTCTTAACCTTTCTTTTTAAACCAAAGCTAAAGGAAAACAAAATAAAGACACTAGAAATTCTGCATTGAAAATGTTCTTAGGGATTTCAATATTAACTAAGGTTTGATTTTTGCCCCCATTTAACTGCCCTTCATGGTCATGGAGCTTTAAATTAAAGATATTGTAGGGCAGGGGTGGAGGAATGGGAGGGCAATGTCCTTCCTATTTCAGGATTTATTGTAGGTATGATTTCTAAATTTTACAGTGACAGTTCCATACTTCTTCAACCTGGGAGCTCAGTGACCGCCAGAGGGCTTTTAGGATCATGGGTGGAGCAGGGAAGGGAAATCCCTACCCCCGGAGTCATTTTTAATTTCATTTTTTGTATTAAAATAAATAAAAATGTATCATGGGATAGAACGCAAAATAGGCATGACTTTGAAAGATAAAATTTGAAAAAATGCTCAACATCTCTAATCATCAGGGAAATGCAAATCAAAACGGCAATGAGCTATCACTTATCTCCAGTGAGAATGCACTGGGACTTTATTAAAAAGTCCCAAAACAATAAATGTTGGCGTGGATGTGGAGAGATAGGAACACTCATACACCACTGGTGGGACTACAAACTAGTGCAACCTCTGTGGAAAGCAATATGGAGATACCTGAAAGCGATACAAGTAGATCTACCATTTGATCCAGCAACCCCATTACTGGGCATCTACCCAAAAGAACAAAAGACACTCTATAAAAAAGACAACTGCACTAGAATGTTTACAGCAGCACAATTCACAATTGCAAAGTTGTGGAAACAACCCAAGTGCCCATCAATGCATGAGTGGATTAATAAAATGTGGTATATGTATACCATGGAGTACTATTCAGCTATAATAAACAAATGTGATATAGCACCTCTTGTATTTTCCTGGATAGAGCTGAAACCCATTCTACCAAGTGAAGCACCCCAAGAATGGATAGACAGGCACCGCATGTACTCACCAGCAAATTGGTTTCACTAATCAACACCTAAGTGGACATATAGGAATAACATTTATAGGGTGTCAGGTAGATGGGAGGGGGGAGGAGGGGATGGGTATATACAAACATAATAAGTGCGCTGCACACCGTCTGGGGGATGGTCAGGCTTGAAGCTCTGACTTGAGGGGGAAGGGGGGGCAAGGACAATATATGTAACCTAAACATTTGTACCTCCATAATATGCTGAAATTAAAAAAAATGAAAAGTAAATAAATAAATAAAAAGTGAAAAAAAAAGAAAGAAAAATGCCTCAGGCAGCAAGAATCAAACCAAAAAAAAAAAAAAATACTGGAGATTTATGAGAAAATCTCCTACCCCCTCCAGGCCTCTCAGGCAGGCCCCAACTGGTTTCCAAATTTAGTTGAACGGAAAAAATTTGAGCAGCTCTGTGACAGGACATTCCTGCCCATGATAACTCATACTTCCACTCATGATCCATGGACAGCCCTAAACCAGCACTTCGTTTTTAATTCAACAAATATTTAACACCTATATGCCAGGCCCTTCACATAACGCTGGATAATTAGCATTTTGACCAGCCACATGATTTGGGGTCACCAGTCACCACCCTGGGTAAAGTCCAGGGGCCCTCGTAACAGACAGAAGAGGACATCCGCCAGGAGGCAGCAGAAGGGGTGTCTCAGGGTTTACACCAAAAGACCCAGACCTGCAGGGTTTGCTCACAAGTGTAAGGCACCCTCCAACTATATAGGCCCCTCCTGGATCAGAGGCTTTAAGATTGGAGAAGCTGCCCAAACAACTGTACTGCTCTTATGCAGGGTGTTTGGCTGAACAGCAAAAGGGTTTATGGGAAAGGATTCCTGGACCATGCCCAGTCCTAGGAAACTGGTACAACTTGGCAGGGCACAAGACACCAGGGAATCTGCTTCCCACATACCTGGCAGCCTGGGCTGGCAGGAAGCATAGTCTTCAAGACTCATGCTTAGGGATTCCAAAGGCTATTTCTTAAATGTTTTACTGAAGTGCAACATATAAACAGAAAAGCTCATGTAGCTTAAGTATACAGTTTGGTGAAGTGTGCCAGAGTGTACCCACCCTTTATAACCAGCACCCAGATCAAGAAATACTTTTCCTTTGCTCTTAGAAACCACTTTATAATGGGTAAACCTTCGGTTCAACTTTCAGACATCTAATCTCCAATGAAAATATATTTTCAGGAATGCTGTCTAAGAGACTATTTATCATTGAAATAAGCAAGACCAAAGAAGGCAACTCTTTTCAAAAAGGGACTCATTACCCTGAGCAGGAGCAAGACTCCATCTCTACAAACGAGAGAAAAGTGAGCCAGGCATGGTGGTGCTGGTGGGGTGGTGATGGACGCCTGCAGTCCCAGCTACCTGCGAGGCTGAGGCAGGAGGATCACTTGAACCCAGGAGTTTGAGGTTGCAGCGAGCTGTGACAACACCACTGCACTGTAACCCAGGCCACAGAGCAGAGCAAGACTCTGTCTCAAACAAACAAACGAAATCAACAAAAAGGGAACATTGCCACATAGGAGGGGAGTTCAGGACCTGGTGTTCCTGCTTCCAAGTCAATTTTCACAAATTCCCAACAGCCCTAATTTGCAGTCACTTTCTTTCTTTTTTTTTTTTTTTTTTGTTGAGACAGTGTCTTGCTCTGTTGCCCAGGCTAGAGTGAGTGCCGTGGTGTCAGCCTAGCTCACAGCAACCTCAAACTCCTGGGCTCAAGCGATCCTTCTGCTTCAGCCTCCCGAGTAGCTGAGACTACAGGCATGTGCCACCATGCCCAGCTAATTTTTTTTCCTATATATTTTTAGTTGTCCAATTAATTTCTTTCTATTTTTAGTAGAGACAGGGTCTCACTCTTGCTCAAGCTGGTTTCGAACTCCTGACCTTGAGCGATCCGCCGGCCTCGGCCTCCTAGAGTGCTAGGATTACAGGCGTGAGCCACCGCGCCCAGCCTGCAGTCACTTTCACTACGTGCCTACTGGCACGTTCATGGGTTTTCTTGGTCTTCTAGGCAGCCTGATGGTGGTGAAGAAACAGACCTCTAAGACCACTCTACACCTTCCCCCAAACTAAAACGTTCTACCAGATGCTCTGAGCTCAGGGAAACAGTAATTGTTTCATCGAGTTACCATAAGCCTTAACTCTAACCTCAGCAAAAACTACTTTCTCTCAGTTAATACAGCACAACAAAAGGGGAAATGTCCTAGGAAAACAACCTGTCACAGGTCCCCATCTCCTGAAAACGAGGCACATTTATAAGATATTAAATACATCATAAACAGTAATTAAAAAGTCTGGACTCTGACACAAGCCCTAATATACAAAGTATACCACCCTGAGACATTTAGGACAAAGTTCCTTTAATAAAGGACAAAAAAATGTTTTCATCACAAAATACATACATAAACTACACATCTACTCAATGAAACACTACACACTCACTAAAAATGAAGACTGTGAAGACCTCCAAGCTACTCAATAGTGACAGCGCCCAGGAGCAACCACACAATGGTTACGAAAAACGATGAGTGTACTACAGGCAAACGCTAGATGGAAACTACCCAGAAAGGAGGTACAGAGAAGAGCAAGGGAGGCAGAGCAGGGACACCACACTGTCTGTGCTACACAAAATTCACATAAAAGTCATTCTTATGAAAAAGCTTTGCGGATCTTATTCATATTCCCAAGCTGACTTTTACACAGTATAAAGCATAATCTGGTAAATTCCTAAAAAAGAACCAGACTAGCTGCTCTTAACACTCCAGCCCTTCTACTTAAACAGTACGTTATACTCAGCATGTCCTTCATCATCTCAGCAGCACCACGAGTTAGGCAAAGATTTCTATCCTCAATTCTTTTAGGATAAGTTTCCTGACTTGACAAAGTCCCAGGATTCCAATGGAAAGAGCCAGGAAGTGACTCTGGGGATGGAATCCTAGCTGAGTTTCTTCCTGGTTAAGTTTCCCTGAGCAAGTTAGTCGATGTAACCTTTATCTTTAAAATGCAGATAATACCACCTGCTTCACAAAACTATAGTGAGCATTAACTCTGACAACTTTTAAGTACTTAACACAGCATGACTTGTCAAAGAAGTGATAGTTTACATTCCTTGGGGGAGAAAAGGAAGGCTCTTAAGGTCTCCCTCCCCCCACCCCCAGGCAGCCTAAGTCCCCACAGCACAGAGCAAGAAAGAGTCAGCTGAGCTCTGGCTAAGGCAGAAGGAGGCAAGGAGTTCAAAAGTGGCCTTCTGGAGGGGAGTGTGGGGAAGAAGGGTGTTTCCCGCGTCTTTGTTCTTCCACCATAACAAACAATAACTAGCACGTAGCAGGTGCTCAATGAACATCTGCTAAATGGACTAACCCAGTCAGTAATCCCTCTGTCCTCAGCTGATTGCAAAAAACAGGTAGCAAGCATCAATGATTCCTTTAAACTAAAACTCTGGCCCCTTATTCTGTGAGAGTCCACAACATATTTCGGTGCTGCACACAGGGCGCTAGCATTTACTACTGCGGAAGATGCATTTTTCTGAGTGATAACTTCAGCTAAATTTACCAAACACGCCTCTGAATGGTCCACTGCTTCTCATAAACAAAAAGAAAATAAAATGGTTCCACTAATATTTTATCTCTATCCCTGCCTCAAGCAGCCTGTATCAAATTCCACTTTGGTGAATAAAGCTGTCTTTTATAAAACAAAACTGTATGTTGGAGGTAAAAATTCTAAACTATAACTCTAAAAGTATACTAATGAGTAAAGGAAAACCCTCAAAAGCAGTTTCAAATTAATATGCCCCGGGGCTATTCTACTTGACCTTTTTCGCTAATTTACTCTAACATTCACAAATTGTTTTAAAGTCACACCGTCTCACAGTTTTCGGTCCTGTGTACCTGATTCAGAACTGCTGTGATCGCTGAGGTTTTCCTCTGATCATTGAGAATTCGGCTCTGCAATGGATGGGATGGTCAGCAGTGCACAGAAAGAGTGACCGAGTGGCCTTTTAAATAAAGGACTATTAAAGTGGAAAATCATTGTCCTTCCAAGAAATCACAAACGTCCCTTTTCTGTGACCAGCTTCTGGAGTTCTGAGCACACATTTTAAGCCAGAGGATCAGATGGGAGCACTTTGCAGCTATGAGGTCGACACCAGAAAAATTCCCCTTTACCCCTTCAACAGCACACTTGTGCATATTTATGAGAACACTTAGCATCATTTCCTTCTGAAAGAGTCTGTCCTGCACCCTGGAGCTGGAAAAGAGTACAAGGACGACAATGACATTCAGTCCCTACCTGTCTCTCTGCTAGGAAGCTGAGGCAAGGTCAAGCTCCAGCTCCAGGGAGCTGCACTGTTAGGAGCTCTTAGTAAGGGATCACACCCTTGCCTTTAGTAGGTATTATTTGTCATTCAATATAAAAACAGAAAGGCATAGTGGTCAGCCCAACAAGACTACAGCTCATGGGAGGCATAATGACTGTCAGAGGACATCAAATCCGACATACTGGTGGGATCGTGCAAAAGTAGAGACTCATAGCTCAGAGTGTAAGGAGTGTCTCTTCCTCGTTCGCTTATTACTCATTAACCTTAGGCCTAAGCTGCTTTGCTGAAACACCTTTCTAGCTCTGTGCTTTCCAAGGGATGGAAATTATATTTACTGCACATGTGAAAGTAAAACCCACCGCACACTGAGTTGAACCGTATTCATTATGCAGTAATGCCGATTCAGGTGGTTCATCACACTGATTTATTCATAAGGTTGGGGGACAGGGTAGAACCACAGGAATTTAACATCTTGCTGTGCCTGAAATGTTCATTAAGTGCTCTTATCTGCAGTCACCTGCCCACTCCCCAGAACCACTCTCCACTAATTTAAAGACACTATAATCTGCTTACATTTAAATTATGAACAGGAACATTTTCACTGCAAAAATCATCACACATCTTAATTTGCACTGCCAATTAGGAGGTCTTTAGAAAAGGAAAAAAGAAACCTTATCATCTTACATATAGTAATTTGCCCTAATTGGTACATAATGGGTCGGATGTAATTTGTGGGTTACCCCCACGTAGTAAATAGTTTACTTAACATTTTAGAACTACCAAAAATTAGCCTCATTATGTGGCAGTAAAATGTTCACTTCCAACTATACATTCTGGGACACTTTTTAGTCATAAACATGAACTACGATTGTCAGTAGTGAAGTGCAAAAACCTCTCCAACAAGAACAAGTTTCAGGAGTGATACATTACCAAGATACACTTTCTGATGAAATGCACAAGGAGCTCAAATCTCCTTCTCCAGGTTTGTTTTTTTTAAGGCCTGGATAAGCAGAAACTCCTAGAAATATAGAATGCCAGTAAGTGGTAAAGGCTAATAGGAGGAAAGAAAAAACTAGCCCTGCCTCAGTCCTTAGGCCGTGTTTTCCTTGCTTTTAGTATCTTCCCTCATTGGAAGAATTTTTAAAATACTCCCCACAAACATCCACAACAATAGATTTTTTTTCCCAAACGACCACGTTTGGGAAGGCTTTCAGAAATTACTAAATGGCCAAAGCGACTACTAAGTGGCTCGGTGTTTAATTTGCCGCCAGACTCGCGCAGGTGACAGCGGCCTGAGCTTTGAGTCTCCCAAGGCCAGGGGCCCCGCCTCCACTCCCGGGCGCCAGCACCCAGGTGGAGAAAAGTAAACACCAGTCGAAGGTAAGGGGGAAAGCAGTGAGTCCAGAGACTCTCACAAAAGCAAGCGGAAAAAACCCCCAACCCTCTCACAAAGCATCTCTGCGGCTCCCACAAGCAGCAGCGTGGCTGCTTCCTTCCCTTTTCAAAAGTTTTATTTTTAGTTCTTTTGAGTAAAGTTCTTATTGCTTATCTCTAAATAAGAATGTATGTCCATTACGAAAATAGAGAAAAAAGCTCTTTGAAAAAGAGAAAACTGAAGTCACGGTCACATTCCCACCACTCACTGAAATGTTTGGGAAACTTACTCTCAAGTGTTCGTTAATGAGCTTTAAAGCCTAGTTAGGCCCATAATGCGTAACAGGGGTCGTGCTGTGTGTATGATTTGGGATCTTGCAGCTTGTGTTTTAACTTGGCCTCAAGACGCTGCCGCTCCCCGACCCCCACTGGTTACAAATTCCTTGAAAACACTTATAAAGAGTTCTAGAATATTTACACTGGGAAAAAGTTTAAAGAAAAAAAAAGTTCTAGAACAAACACGAAAGCCGTACCTTTTAACTCCACTATCCAAGCTGAACTAATCTCTCAACTATGTTTTTTAGAAAGACTACGTCTTTCCTAAACTTCATTCTCAGAGAAAGGAGGGGCGCACAAAAAAGAACCCCCCCAGCCCGGGTCTCTCCAGACCTGCAAACGCAGGCGCTGCGCCCTGCTACCTCGCAGCCTGCGCCCCCAGGCAGCCACCAGGGACGAAGCGGGGCGCCCGGCTGGCCTCGGGCGCGTGCCGCGGCGCCCGGCCTCTGTAGCAGGGGTGGCACGATCGTGACCCACTGCGCACACCTGCAGGGCGCGCCCACTCCGGCGTTCGCGGGACTGGGCACGCCCGATCCACAGCGCCGCGGCCAAGGGCCACGTTTCCAGCGCAAAGCCAAGAGGGGGGCCAGGGCGCAAAAAGAAGGCAAGCCGTGGGCGCGTCCGGGACCCTCACCTGGTAGCGAGTCGCCAATTCCATCCTTCCGAACGAGGTTCCAGCCTCCTGCTAGTGTGCGGCCACGGGGACCTCGCTCGCCACCCGCCCGGCGCACGGAGAACGCCCCGCGGCCGCGCAGCCAGCGAACCGCGCCCGGAGCTGCGGCGGGCCCCAGGAGGGGCGCACTCGGCGCACGGGACAGGGGGAGCGCGTCGCACCGCCCACTCGGCGCCGCCTCGCTGGGCCTCGTGCCTCAGATCACGGACCCAGTTTCACGAGCAGTGAACTTCACTCCGCAGGCGGCGCGAGAGAGGGCTGCAACTGGGCGTGGCATGAGGCTGCCGCCAGTATGGGGGCGCCGGGCTCCCCCCCGCTCTGGAGACAGGGAGTGGAGCCGTCCGGCGGGGGTTCGCGCGGGAGAAATGAGAAGGGGCAGTCCCAACGCGGCTCCAGCTGGCACGCCCGGTACGCGCGCCGGATGCTCGCTGGGTTTATTCCAGGTCGTACCCTGGAGCGCAAGCCTCGGCTGGAACGCGTGTCTGAGCCAGGAAAAGATTTTAGGGCGGCTTCGGGGCCTGTTTTGTTTTGTCTTTTGTAAAGGGGCCAGGTTCTGCCGCCTCCCAAAACATTTGCCACGGGGTTCACTTTGCAAAACAGGCAACCCAGGTT
Source organism: Lepilemur ruficaudatus (assembly GCA_963574885.1). Lineage (NCBI taxonomy): Eukaryota > Metazoa > Chordata > Mammalia > Primates > Lepilemuridae > Lepilemur > Lepilemur ruficaudatus. Next base: position 22,835 of record CAUYRT010057408.1, read on the forward strand.
TCCTTACCAAGGCCCAGGGTAGGGAGCTGCAAACGCCTCTGAAACTTTAGACGGCCATTGCACACTATACCATTGCATATTAAGCCTCCACCCCCACCAGAGAGTTTCTAGAGATCAGGAATGCTAATTAATTTAGCAAATATTGAGTGAGCACCTACTACGTATGGGGCACTTGATTAGGCCTGGGAAACACAAGGATGAACCAAAAACAGGCCCCTGCTCTGTTGGCGTTTACAGTCTGGGAGCCAATTACCAACATAATGATGTGACTAAATGTAATAAGGATGGAAATAAGGGCAACAATAATTATATAATTTTTATTAATTTGATTTATTAATTAACTTGATTGATAACACTAATTAATGATACAAATAAATGTAAATTTGGGATGGTGATAGATGCCATGAGGAAAAAAATGCAAGCGGTATTATGATAGTGTAAAATAGGTGACAATTTGGCAGAGGTCAGGGAAGACTTGGTAGAGCTCAGGTATGAAGAGTGAAGAATCAAGTGGATGGAGATTGTGGAAGGCTTGAAGTAGTTATTGGAGAGGGTGGTAAATGAAGTCCTGAAATCAGAACAGGTTGCTGGACCGTGTTGAAAGCCTTTTTAGTACTGTGGTTGTGAGTTCATAACGGAGCAGTCTGTACACATAGGACCGTCTGCAGCCCCTCTCAGCTGCTTGGCATCTGACTTCCCTATTTTCTTTGTTGAAAGAGTATGTGAAATTGACCAAACATTTACTCAAGCTTGAAGAGAAAACATCTGGGAACAATCTTCCCTCCCTCCTTCATTAGTTCAGCAAACGTGTGATGTGCTGCCGGTGGTCTACACCCTGTGGGAGTAAGACCAATAAAACATTGTCTGATTTAAGAAAATGTTTTATATTCATTGGGTAATATAAATTATTGATTATAGCCAATTTCATTTTTTGATGCTTTAGTTTTCCTCCACATACAATATCTCCTTGAATCCTCTCAACATTCTTTCAGATTCTTATTGTCTACACTTTTAAAATAAGGACATGGAATCTAAGAAGATACATTAAGAGAAAGACCCCTCCCCCCCCCCCCCGCAAGTAAGTGACAGCAACAGACTGCCAAACTGGAAACCATTCCTTATGCCTCCAGATACAACATTCTTTCATTTTTCATTACTTTTTTTCTTTGGCTGCCAGGAAGCTCAGAGTGAATATTTAGCTAATCAGAGCTATTTTTCCTCTTCTTCTTCTTCTTTTTTTAAAAACAGACATTTCCCCATGAATCAATGATCTTACTTGCATTTATTTCTTTTCATTTTAGGTTTCATCAAATCCCTTTTGGAAAGGGAGTATAAATTTGAAGTTAGATTTTGCAAAGCACTTGAAGCAGCCTAGCCAAGTTATTACTGTACCTGGAAACCTGTAAGCTGTTTAGCCTTTCTGCTTTAGAAATTTAACATAACCAGCCCTAAGTCTTCAGATGGCATCTTAAAAACTTTCTTCCTTTGCCCAGCAAAGCCTGTATACTTGAATGGTGTTTAGTAATTGATTCTATAGTGGTATGTTTTGTTGTCAGGTTTTGGTTGCATTCTGTTTAAGGACATCCTTAAGGCAGCGGTCCCCAACCATTTTGGCACCAGGGACCAGTTTCATGGAAGACAATTTTTCCACGGACTGGGAGATGGGGTTGTGGGGGATGGTTTGGGGAGGATTCAAGCGCATTACATCTATTGTGCAGTCAAACCTCTCTGCTAATGGGAATCTGTATTTGCAGCCACTCCCCAGCACTAGCATCACCGCCTCAGCTCCACCTCAGATCATTAGGTATTACATTCTAATAAGGAGCTCACAGCCAAGATCCCTCGCATGCTCAGTTTACAGTAGGGCTTGCGCTCCTATGAAAATCTAATGTCGCTGCTGGTCTAACCGGACTCACAGCTCAGGTGGTGGTGTGAGTGATGGGGAGCAGTTGTAGATACAGACGAAGCTTCACTCGCTCACCTCCTGTGGCCTCATTCCTAACAGGCCACTGACCTGGTCTGTGGCTGGAAGGTTAGGGACCACAGCCCTAAGGAACCATAAAATTTTAACATCACACTGTGATATACTTTTTTACTAATGGTTATTGATGTGATAACCATCAATGATGGGTGGAGAAAATGTGAGCACTGGGTTTCATCACGGCACTGCAAGAATGAGTGTTCTTTCCCAGAAGCAATAGTATACACATTGCAACAGAGAAAAGGAAGACATAATGTTTGCAACTTCCTTTAAGAAGTCTCTGTCCAGAAATCTATGCTTGTTTGCCTTTTAAATGTTTCCATGAGAGAATAAAAGAACTTAGTCCATAGTACCTTGAACAAGATAAGAAATTTGTGATTAGGAGCTGAAGGAGTTAAGAACATGCCACTCCAAAATACGCTGCACTGGTATATTCACTAGCTTAAGTTAAAACACTTTAAAAAAAACCAGCAGGTATAAGAAGATAATGCTCTTTCTTAAAAGCCAGAGATGACATTCCCATGTGAAAGATGCCCTCCCTCCACTAGAAGGAAAGCAACACTCTTATCAAAGACAGGAAATAGAATCTGAGGGAAATCTTTACAAACAAACCTTGTTGCACTAACCTTTATCTTCTTAGTCACTTCTCCACCCAATTAACCACCACAGCATAATCCCTTTGCCTTATCACACTTTCACAGTTTACTACTCTTTGTTCAATTCAGTATATAAAGTTCAACTCTAACTGTGTTTTGGGATCTTCAGTTCCTTATGAAGGCTGCCACGTAAATCTTCTATTAAATAAATTTGTATGCTTGTCTCCTATTAATTTATCTTATGTCAGCTTAATTCTCGGGCCCAGCCAGAACTCAAAAGGATGAAGGTGGAGTTCTGCCTCCCTTACAGAGCAACTGTTGAACCTGCTTTAAGTGATGTGAGTTGTGATTGGACGTCAACGCTGGCCCTCAATTTTTGCTCTGTAAAAGGAGTTCAAACATCTCTAGTTTGAACTAGTAGCTCTGCCCTCCCCACAGAGCTTAGTCGGTGTCCTGCATAACTCTGCCAAGGATTGATGTTTGGCAGAGAGCGGGAAGCAATGTGGGTAATATCTGAATACTGCTTAGCATTATATTTGGTCATGAATAAATAAAATGACAGTTAAACAAGATGACATTCCTGATTGTTGTCTATCTCATGCTCTCTTGAAATTTTAATCTCATTGTGATTAGATAAGAACTAGCGGGGGGGGGGACATCCCTAAATTTGAGACATTCAGAGATAAAATTTCCAAGTTGCTGCAGAATAAAAGATCTCAAATCGAGTCTCATGTAGTAATCATCATCGAACAATGAATGAGTGCCCATCTGTAAAGTTTTCTTTTATTACAACCTGGTATTCCATTTTCCTGACTTGGCATATGAAGGTAATACTGTCAGGGTCTCACAATTTAAAGACATTTCTGATGAAAACCATTTGAATCTAGACAATCAATAATCAGATGTCATGATGACACACACCTGTAATCACAGCTGAGGTTAGGAGGATCCTTTGAGGCCAGGGACTCAAGGCTGCAGTAGGATGTGATAGCACTTGTGAATAGCCACTGCATTCCAGCCTGGGCAATATAGCAAGACCCCATCTATAAAAATAATAATAGTGATTAGATGCCTTCATATGTCAGGTGCAGAAAAATACCCATCATGATGAAACTTTAATGCCTGTAGTCTACCAAAAAGTCAATAGTAATAGTGGTATCAATAATAGCAGCTAACTTAAAGAGTACTCACCAGGCTCCAAACCCTGTGCTCAATTAACCATTGCATGCATTTTCTCCTTTAATCCTTCAACTATGAGAGTTCCACACTGCCTCTAAAATAGTGCTGTGAAAATAAATGAAATAGTATTTTTCAAGCAGTTGGAATTTCTTAGACATGCTGTGTAAACTCCAAATATGATTAATGAACTGCATATTGCATAGGCTTTTGCAATAGGTAGTACATTATTATTTAGACTGTGAACATACGATTTCAACTAGGCACTGACAATAAATGGATGCAAATGAAAATACAATATTCAATAATTCTTATCTGAGAACTTAGGTATTATAAAAATAAATGGTAATAATCCATTTCCAATTAGTGGTACAAACTAAAGTACGGTAGTACATAGTTTTTTGGGGTTTTTTATTCTTTTTTTCTTTCTTTACTAAATCATAAAGCAGATGTGGCACATAGTTTTTAAAGAACTCCTTTTTTCACAATGAATTTATAGGTAGCATGTTTAAAAGTAATTTATGACCATGTTTGGTGGCTCACCCCTGTTATCCAGGCACTTTGGGAGGCCAGGGCGGGAAGATCGCATGAGGTCAGGAGTTTGAGACCAGCCTGGGCAACGTGGTGAGCCAGACCCTGTCTCCATGCCTGGCTAATCTTTTTAGTTTTTTGTAGAGATGGGGTCTTGCTACCTATAGTCCCTTGCTACACAGGAGGTAAGGTGGGAGAATTGCTTGAGCCCACAGTACAAGGATACAGTGACCTATGAGTAGGTCACTGCACTCCAGCCTAGCTAACACAGCAAGATGCTGTCTCTTAAAAACCAATAGAGTTCAGAATAAATGTATTTTTACAAATAACTTTCAAATTACTTCTTAAATGACAAAAAGTAATAAAACATTTCATTAATTCAATAGACAAATGCAGAATACTTTTTAAAGTGGAGTTTTAAATTTTTATTTTGTCAATGCTAAAATAACCAACTACCTAGTATTTCAGGAAAGAATTTCAATGTATCAATAGTCATTATAATCTTAAGAAAACTTTATTGATTGTTTCAGCTATGGTCAGTAATCTCAATTATTTGCTAGCACTGATTCAGTATTTGGCAGGCAATAATAGAAAATCTTGGGTCATAAAATGGAAAATTCGGGACCAGAAATATCATAATAGTATATTTTTGAGGAAAAAAAGCCCACAACTTTCCAGACTTTGTGAAATTTCCAAAGTTGTTACAGACTTATCCTTTTTTACTTAGGATAATCAAGTATTTTTATGCTTGATAAGCATAAGGCTTATCAAGGCTGAATCACATTTGTGATAGAAATCTAGTGACTTGAAGCAGTTATGGGTTCATTTATTCCTTTAAGCTGCCAGGTGATTCTACTGAGTAGGAATGTTTGAGAACCATTTCTCTAGTCTAGCTCTGTGGTTTCCAAAGGGTGGTCCTAAGACTGGCAGCACCTGTATCACCTGAGCTCTGATACCAAATTCAAATTTCAAGGCTCCCCTCCAGACCTACTGAATCAGAAACTTTGGGGGTGGAGCCCAGCAATCTGGGTTTTAATCACCACGCAGGTGATTCGGATCCTTGCTCAAAGTTAAGAACCTCTGTAGTTGTAATCCACAGTGTACTGCTTTATCAGTTGGGTGCCTGGGACTAATCATTCAGCTTCATTTTTTTCTCATCTATAAAATGGGAGTGCCATATACCTGCCTAAGCCACTCAACAATATTCTTCTCTGTGTGTGTGTGTGTGTGTGTGTGTGTGTGTGTGTGTGTGTGTGTGTGTGTGTGTGAAGGTATTTATTTATTTAACAAGTAAAAATTGTGTATGTTTATGGTGTACAACATGATGTTTTGTCATATGTATATACTGTGGAATGGCTAAATCAAGCTATGTAACATATTCGTTACTTCACATACCATTTTTTCGTGGTTAAGAATACTTAAAATTGGCTCTTTCAGTAATTTTCAAATATATAATACGTTGTTATTACCTGAAGTCACCATGATGTACAAGACATCTCTTGAACTTTTTCCTCCTGTCAAATCAAAATTTTGCATCCTTTGGCTAACATCCCCCCCAATCCTCCCACACCCCAACAGTATTCTTACAAAGATTAACATGTAGCATCAGATGTGATTGTATTTTGAGAAGGCTAAAGCTAACACTTGTAATGTTAATAGCAGTAATACTTCCATTTATTGAACACTAACCATGTTCCTGATCTGTTTATACATCATTTCACTCAGTCATTACCACAAACATGTGTTGTACATAATACTATCCTTATTTTTCAGATGAGAAAATTGAGGCTTTGAGGATTTCAAACACTTGCTCAAGGTGACCCGGCAGAGCCAAGTAAGAACTCAGATCTGTCCTACTATTGCCACTGAACTGAACTAGGTTCATTTGCCCACACTCAATGGAAAGCCAAACACGAAAGCATGGGATTTTTGCAGCAAGAAAGGTTTATTGCCAGTCAGGCAAGGAGACAAAAGTCAGGCTCAAATCTGTCTCCAGGAGCTGAGGGCTGGGTCAGGTTTTATAAACATAAGCATGATCTGATTGAATCTTGCAATGAAGTGACACGGGGAGGCCTGATCTGACTGGATCCTGCTATCGGGTGACATCAAGGCTCACTTTGGTTGGATCATAGATCCTGCCATGAAGTACCTGCTTTTTAATTCAGTCCTTGCTTCTTGGTCTGAGCAGTTAGGTTCTGCTCATGGTTGCACACTTGGTCCATGGGGGCATACTCAGGCTACATAACCTTCTACCTGGGGGTTCCTGGCAACTGAAAAACAACTTACAACTTTGTTACACAAAAGTTGAACCAGGACAGGCTTGGTGACTCACACCTGTAATCCCACCACTTTGGGAGGCCAAGGTGGGAGGATCATTTGAGGCCAGGAGTTTGAGAACAGCCTGAGCAAGAGCAAGAACTAGTCTCTACAAAAATTTGATAAATTAGCTGAGTGTGGTGGTGCATGCCCATAGTCCCAGCTACTTGGGAAGCTGAGGCAGGAAGATCGCTTGAACTCAGGAGTTTGAGGTTGCAGTGAGCTATGATGAGGCCGCTACACTCCACCCTGGGAGACAGAGTCAGACCCTGTCTCAAAAAAAATAAAGTTGAACCAGATTGTTATGATGAGGTTATAGTATTAAGCTATACCCTCTCACCATTTTGCCCTTAGGAAGCTTGAAAAAGAGACAATATTCACTTTAATTTAAAATATAGCAACTAGCAATGCAATGTATATGTAACCTAAACATTTATACCCTCATAATATGCTGAAATAAACTTAAAAAAATAAATAAATAATTAAAAAAAATAAAATATGGAAACTAGGAATGAATACAAAATTACAGCTAGTTAGGAAGAATAAGTTCTAGTGTTCAATAGCACTATAGGATGAACAGAGTCAGTAATAATTTGCTGTATATGTTGAAAAATCTAGAAGAATTTTGAATATACCCAACACAAAAAAAAAATGTTTGAGGTGATGGATATCCTAACTACCTTGATTCGATCATTACACATTGTATGCATGTATCAAAATATTACCCTGTAACACATAAATATGTACAATTATTGTTACAGCAAACCCCACCGGGAAACAAACTGAGAGCCACATGAGAGCGCTGCAAAACAGGCTTTTATTACACCAGCTCAGAGGGGTCTCGCCTAAAATTCTGAGCAAAATGGGGTCTAAGCATGGTGGCTTTTATATGGTATAGAAGCAAATGGTTACAAAGTCTGCACAAGATTGAGGTCTAGTCGCTTGTTACTCTACAGTTGCTTAGTCATGTTATTTTGCAGTTGTGTACAAGACTGAAATCTAGTCAAAGGTCACTCTTTAGTTGCTTAGTCATGCTATCTTGCAGTTATGCGACTATTAGGAAGGGAGTGGAAAAATTCTCCCTTACATTATTACAGTCAACCAAAAATAAAAGAAAAACAAAGAAAAGCTAATGACAACCTAATTTGTCTATCAGGAAGGGTATGTAGATGTAAACTGTTTAATTTGCATACCAGAATATTGCATAGCAGTTAAAATGAATGTATTTACCCACATGTATCAATCAACAAGAATAAATCTCAAAAAAGCATTAAATTAAAAAATCAAGTTCATAAGCAAAAAAAAAAAAAAAGGAGAACTAGATTCTGTATGTGCTACCATCCTGATCTGTTTATTTACTATGCCTAGGATTCTGACACCTGCTCCCTATGTATCTCTGAAAGCAACTATTTCTCTGTTTATAGGCCACTTTGAGCAGATGTTCCCGAATTCTTTTTAAGAGACCTCCCCTACTCCACCACGCATACCCTTGGTTTTCTTTTCTAAAATCTACACATGGTCTAGACTTCAATATGGTGAAATTCGTCCCAGATGGCTATTTGAATCTGATAATCTGATCATCATGCCTTTAGCAGCCTTCAGCTCTGACCTACGTGTCATGTCTCGATTCTTTCATAGCTTTTGAGCCCAAAAAAGCTCCCAACCTTGCTAACTGTAGCCCAGTACCAGATTTCTGACAGTATTAAAACTCAAGGCCTAATCCTAAGACTACGTAATGAAACGGATAACCATAAATCCCAAGATGGGCTCAGTACAACAGGACTTGGCATTTCTGACAGTTACTTCCAAAGAAAATCCTATCTGTGCATGAAATATGAAGAAGTCAGCTACTCAGAAAGATGTTAAATGGCTCGTTACACAGTGTCATTTTGCAAGCACAGCCTCACAACTCTACTCTTATAAACAGGAGGTGGACTGTTTCAATCAGATGCTGACCAAGTAAACTTAAATGTAATGTTACAAGTCTTTTTGTTTTTTAAGAAAAAGCAACATACCAGCTCTCCTGTCTCTTTACTGCAGTTGCTCCTTTCCATTTTCTTCCCCAACACTCTGAAACTGTCAAGCATTTTATGTACCAGAGCTTGCAGTTCTCCCCGAGGATCAGGAAAGGCTTAGAGGAATTTTTACGTAAGGAAGGATAGGTTTTGCATTTCCTTAAGAAAGTTGGAACAGGTGAAGGTCCAGACAGAAATCTATCAAACTTAAAATTTGAAATAAGGGTCCCCAAAGTAGTAAGAAAAGCAAAACAATCAACCAGAAATCAAAATGATAATAATAATAATATATGGAGTTCTATTTTTCATAAACTGTGTTCTCCAACCTATTAGTACCTGGGTTGATATGTATAGCCTAAAAATCACACTCTGAGAGATGGCAAAGCAGTGTGTAAGTTACAACCAAAAAGGGACTTGAGCCGAAAAGTTGAAAACTGAAAGAAAAGGCAATGCAAACAAACTATCTGCCTGGCATCATAAATTTATCTTTTGCTTTTTAACTTCTTCCTTAAAAAAAAAAAAAAAGCAAACCAAACATATTTAAATATGTTAGCAAAACTCATACGCTAAAATCAGCAGTTTCTGAAATTTGTTAACTTCTAGGCAAAACTGTAATTGCTTGAAAGTGTTTAGATTTCTTTAAGTCTCATGAAATCTTTTTAAGTGAAACCTTGAAGGTGAGCAGAAACATTTGTGCTAACAGCTGCTTCTTCTGTATCTCCATCTCAATTCCCCCCAGCAAGGGGGCTATTGTGCAACCTTGTTTCATATTTCCCCTCACAATGATAGTCACTGTAGATCTCTGAGCTTTAAAAACCCCCTGGAGTTATAGCTACAAATATAGCTACAAATAAACTACAGAGCATGTGCTCTTATGGCAAAAGCCAATCTATAAATCAATTGTTTCTTCTTTTATCCTCTTTGGGGACAAAAATAAAGATTGGGATACAATTCTGCAAATGTCATTTTTAATTAAAATAGTGATTGAGATAATAGATTCACACACAGTTGTAAGAAATAATACAGAAAGATTCTGTATACACTTTGCCCAGTTTCCCCAGTGGTAACATTTTGGGAAGACACAATACACCCTCCCACCTAGGACATTGACAATGACACAATCCACCACTTTCATTCAGGTTTCCCCAGTTTTACTAGTCTGTGTGGGTGCATGCATATTTTGTTCTAAATGATTTTATCACCTGTGTGGGTTTGTGCATGAACAGCCACAGTCTGAACAGTGCCAACATCACAAGGTTCCCACATCCACCTCCCTCCATCAGCCCTCCTGCTTCCTTCACCCCTGTTGACACGAATTTATTCTCCATTTCTAAAATTTTTTCATTTAAAAAATATTACATAAATAGAATCACACTGAGATAAGGATTCAGCAGGACTAAGTTGCCCAAGAAAAAAGTTACATAGTTCCCAAAATAACAGGATATGGACGGAAGTTGAAACCAACTGAGACCAAGCTGGAGAAGAAAACGACCACTGCCTGACCTTGCAGCTCATTATATGCTAATTATAACTTATTAGCATACTAAAAACACTCCTGCAGGTGCCAAGACAGTTTACAATAACCATGGCAACACCCAGAAGTTACTTTATATGGTATGAAAAGAAAAGAACCCCTGCTCCCAATATTCCTGGAAATCTCCCCTTTTCCCCAGAAAAGCCACGAACAATCCACCCCTTATTTAGCATATAATCAATAGATAGCCATAAATAGAGTTCACCAGTAATGTACAGGAGCTACTCTCTATTGTTCTGAGAGATAGCCACTACTTGTCTATCGGTAGCCTGCTTGCTGTTAGTTTAATAAATGTTGCTTTCATTTCCAACTTAAGGCTCACACTTGAATTCCTTCCTGCAGGAAGCCGAGAACCCTTTTGGCCCTCAGACAGGACCCCAGTTTTGGGGTCCACTTTCAGATGTCAATACAAACATCAGAAATTGACTTTAAAAGTTCAGCATTATCCTCTGGAGATTCATCCGAGTAGTTAGTGTGTATCAATAGTTGGTTCCTTTATATTGTGTAGTATTCCATGGTACTATATACCACTGGTTTTTAACCCTTCACTTGTGGAAGAACATGTGGGCTCATTATAGTTTTAGAGTCTAACAGATAAGGCTGCTATGAGCATTTGTGAGAATGTAATTTTTGTTTTTGTGGGATAAATTCTGAAGAGTACATTTCCTGGGTCATATGACTGTTGTAAATTTAGATTCATATGAAACTACTTAACTATTTTCCAAAGTGGCAATACCATTCTACATTCCCACTAGCATATATAAGTGATCCAGTTGCCTCTCCAGGGTCCCAATTACCTCCTCTACATGCCTCCTTGCCTGCATTTAATGTTGTCACTATTTTTTAATTTTAACCATTCTGAGAAGTGATACCTTATGGTGGTTTTAATTTGCATTTTCCTGATGGCTAATGATGCTGAAGATCTTTACATTTGCTTATTAGCCAACTGTATATCTTCATCAATTACTTGACTATTCAATGTCTTTTGCTCATTTCCTAATTGTTTAAAAAAGGAATAAGCTAAGACAGGAGGATTGCTTGAGCCCAGAATTTTGAGGCTACAGTGAAGTAGGATTGTGCTACTGCACTCTAGACTAGGCAACAGAGTGAGACTCTGTCTCGAAAAAAAAAAAATGTAGCATTTCTCATAGGGTTTAATGAGCAAGCACTTTATATTTTTTCACTGTGGCAGCATCGTGTACGGCAGCCACACACTGGTACATCTTTGTGTTGGATGCAATGAACTGAATTGTGTTCCCCACCCCATCCCTCCCAAAATCATATTTTCAAGCCCTAAATCTCAATGTGACTCTATCTGGAGACAGGACTTTTAGGAGATAATTAAGGTTAAATGTGATCATAAGGGTGGCACCCTAATCGGATAAGATTGGACTTCAACCTCCAGCACTGTGAGACAATAAATTTCTGTTGTTTAAAGCTCCTGGTCTATGGTATTTTATTAAGGCAGCCCAAGCTGCCTAACACATTGGATACATGCCAGTCACACTCCAAGGGACAAAGGCCTCCAGTATACTCGACCAGCCCACACTATAGAGGGAGTTAAGAATATGCCACTCCAAAATATGCTTCTCTAGCATATTCACTATTTTAAGTTAAAAGTACTTAAAAAAAAAAAAGCAGGTGTAAGAAGATTATTCTGACCTTCATGCTGTTTCTTAAAAGCAGATGACACTCCCATGTGAAAGATGTCCTCCTTCCACTAGAAGGAAAGCAATATTCTTACCAAGGGCTGGGAATCGAAGCTAAGGGAAATCTGTATCAACCTTGTTAAACTAACCCTTATCTTCCTAGTCACTTCTCCCCCTAATTAACTACCATAGCACAAAGCCCTCTGCCTTATCACATTTCACAACTTACTGTTTTGTGTCCAATCCAGGATGTAAGTGATTGATTCCAACTGCTTCTTTGGGTCATTTCCTCATGAGGGCTCCCGAGCCACGTAAAACTTCTGTTACATACATGCGTATGCTTTCATCCTGTTAATCTTTTTTGTATCAATTTAATCTTCAGGCCCAGCTGGGACCCTGAGAGGATGGAGGCGGAGTTTGCTTCCTTATGCTACCATGAAACAGCATTGGTGGTCATCTTGTTCTAAGAACCAAGGGAGCAAAAAGAAGTATGATTCACTCTTTGTTCTCAAGATCTCATTAGCAGCAGAAGAGATTGCTAGGATTTCCACAATGTTCCCATGACAAGCAAGTGGGACACTCCCTGGCTAGGGAATGCCTCCCACTTTGGAGGTAGCATGAATCCTGGAAGAGAGCCACACAGACTGTAAAGGCCAGGGACACCTAAAGTAGTGGTTCTCAAATTTTTTATGCTTAAAAATCACTTAAGGTGCTTGTTTAAAATATAGATATCTACCCTGCCCTTTAAGATTTGGAGTCAGTAGGTCTGACATTAGGGTGACCAACTGTTCCAATTGGCCCAGGACTGTCCTGGTTTTAACACTAAAATCATGCTATTTGGGAAACCCCTTAGTTTTGGGTCTTCTTATCTGCTGTCTAGTCCTGGAATCTGCACATTTAATAAGCACTCTAGTGCATTGGGATGCAAATGCTCCTCACACTACACTTTGAGAAACACTGATTTGGAGACTTGAGGTTAATGTAATTCTTACCAGGTGGAAGGGAAAGGTCATTAGAGTGTAGCTATGAAAAGAACTTGGTGGATTTTAAGTGCAGTCACTTTTGAGCCTAAATCATAGATTGGAAAATCTCAAATTAAATATTTAAGTACAGAGAATCTGCCAGACTTTTGCATATAATGCCCC
>CAUYRT010057410.1:0-12963 GCA_963574885.1 Lepilemur ruficaudatus
AGACTGTGAGAGCAAGAAAATTATACCCTCAAATATTTGCTTTATCTCCTAGAATTGCAAGTAAACATTCTTGTTACTATCTTTTTCTATTCAAGTTTACAGTTTAAAGAGCAGTTTTTCTTTCTCTAGGTTATGTGTAAACATTTCACTATAAAAATGTTCTGGCTTAATCAAAATGAATCAGAAAGAGGGTTTAGCCAGGAGTTTTCAATCCTTCATCAAAAGTGGCACTGTCGGCCGGGCACGGTGGCTCACGCCTGTAATCCTAGCACTCTGGAGGCCGAGGCGGGTGGATAGCTGAAGGTCAGGAGTTCAAGACCAGCCTGAGCAAGAGCGAGACCCCGTCTACTATAAATAGAAAGAAATTAATTGGACAACTAAAAATATATGTAAAAAATTAGCCGGGCTTGGTGGCACATGCCTGTAGTCCCAGCTACTCGGGAGGCTGAGGCAGAAGGATTGCTTGAGCCCAGGAGTGTGAGGTTGCTGTGAGCTAGGCTGATGCCACGGCACTCTACAGCCCAGGCAATAGAGTGAGACTCTGTCTCAAAAACAACAACAACAACAACAACAAGCTCCATCACCCCCCAAAATTCCCTCATGCTGCTCCCCATTATTTTTTTAAATTTTCAGCCTGCATCTCTGCCTTGTGAGCGGTTCTCTTTTTGGCAGACACTCTCCTCGCTCATAAACCCTGGCCACCACTGATCCATTCTCCATTCCTGTAGCTGCAACTTGTCCAGTGTCACATAGACGGAGTCATGCAGAACGTAACCTTTTGAGATCTGCTTCCTTCACTCAGATATCTTTGAGATTCACCCATATCGTCACATGTACCGAGAGTTTGTCTTTACTGTTGAGCAGCATCCCACTGTGTGGATGTATGACAGTTTGTTTATCCACTCACTCATCGTTTCCAGTTTTTACTGCTTAAGAATGAAACTGCTATCAACATCCGTGCACAGTTTTTAAGGTAAATACCTAGAAGTGGGATTGCTGAGTCATATGGTAAACATATGTTAAACTTTATAAGAAACTGCTTTCCAGACTGGCCATGCCATGTTGCATTCCCTCCAGCAATCGATGAGAGTTCCGGTTGTTCCACACTCTTGTCTGCACTTGTTATTGTCAGCTTTCCCCCCTCTTCTCCCTGCCATTCTAATCGGTATGTGGTGGTATTTCATTGCGGTTTAATTTGCATACCTAACGGTTAATGATGTCAGGCCTCTTTTCATTTATTTGTCATCTCTATATCTTTTTTAATGAGGTGTCTATTCAAATGTTTTGTTCAAATTTATTGAGCTTATTTTCTTATGGCTGTGTTTTGAGAGTTCTACACTGTATATATTCTGTATTCAAGTTCTTTGTCAAATAAACAACTGCTAAATATTTTCTATTCCATAGTTTGTTTTTTCATTCTATTAATAGTATCTTTCACAGAGAAAAAGTTTTATATTGTAGCAAAATCCAATTTAACATTTTTTTCTTTTATGGATTATAATTTTGGTGTCATATCTAAGAACTCTGCTTAAGCAAAGTCATAAAGGTTTTCTCCTATGTTTTATTCTAAAAGTTTAATAATTTTACACTTTACTTTTAGATCTATGACCTCTTTTGAGTCAATTCTGGTATAAGGTGAAAAGTTTTAGGTCAAGGTGCTTTTTTTCTTTACCATATGGATGTGCAACTGTTCAAACTCCATTTGTTGAACAACCTGTTCTTTCTCCTGTGTCCCTTTGTCAAAATCAATTCACCATATCTGTGTGGGCCTGTTTCTGAATGCTCTGTTCCAGTGGCTTTCAGCTTAGAGATTTTGCCCCCCAAGGGATGTTTGGAAGGTCTGGAGTCAGTTTGGGTGGCAACAACTTGGGGAGAGGGTGTTACTGGTGCTGAGGGGGTGGATAGAGGCCAGGGATGTTGCTACACATCCTATGAACAGGATAGCCCCTCACGACAAAAATAATAATCTAACCCAAAATGTCAATAGTGCAAAGATTGAGAAACCCAGCTCTTTTCTATTATATTGATAGGTGTCTATCTGGTCACTAATATCATACTGTTTTGATTACTATAGCATTATAATAAGTCTTAAAATCAGGTAGTAGGATTCCTCCACTTTTGCTCTTATTTTTTAAGAATTGTTTCTATTCTAGTTCCTTTGGCTTTCAATGTGTATTTTAAAAACAGCTTTTTTATACAAAGAAAATCCTGCTGGGTTTTGATGGGAATTATGTTAAATTTACACATCACTTTGGGGAGGATTGACATCTTAACCATGTTGAGTCTTCCAATCACTGAATTACAGTATGTCTCTCTATTTAAATCATGTTTGATTTCTTTCATTAGCCTTTTATGGTTTTCAGTGTACAGACCCTGTACATGCTTTGTTAGTTATAATTAAGTATTCAATGGGGAAGGCAGGGAGATTTTTTTTAAAATTTCAGTTTGCTTTGCATCCCCAACCTTGCTAAACTCACTAATTCTATGAACTTTTTGTAGATGCCTTGGGATTTTCAACATAGCTAATCACGTTGGTGTGAATAGGGATAGTTTTATTACTTTGTTTCTAACCTTTATGCATTTTTTCCTTTTTTTTGTCTTATTGTACTGGCTAGGACTGCAAATACAACATAGAATAGGAGCAATGAGAATGAATATTGTCTTGTTCCCAGTCTTAGGGGGAAAGCATTTGGTCTTTCACCATTATATAATGTTAGCTTTAGGGTTTTTTGTAAATGTTTTTAGATATTAAGAAAGTTCCCTTTTCAGCATCAGTTGATAAAATAATGTGGTTTATCTTCTTCAGTCTGTTAATATGGTGGATAACATTGATTGATTTTCAACTATTAAACTAGCCCTGTATTCCCCCAAGTAAATCCCACTTGGTAATGATGTGTTATTCTTTTTTGGTATTGCCAGATTTTATTTACTAATATTTTGTTGAGGATTTTGGCATCTGTGTTAATGAAGGAAATTGGACTCTGGTTTTTTCCTTTTACAATCTTTGTTTAATTTTGGTATCAGGGTTACATAAGCCTCATAACACGAATAAGGGAGTGTTCCTTCTCTTCTGTTTTCTGGAAGCGATTGTGTAGAATTGATGTTATTTCCTCTTTAAATGTTAGAATTTGCTAGTGAAACCATCTGGGTCTAGAGTTTCCCTTTTCAGAGGTTTAAAATTATTATTTCAAATTTCTTTAATGAATACAGGACTATTATGGTTATCTGGGCTGGGTGTGGTGGCACACACTTGTAATCCTAGCACTCTGGGAGGCCAAGGCAGGAGGATCACTTGAGCTCAGGAGTTCGAGACCAGCCTGAGCAAGAGTGAGAACCCGTGTCTACTAAAAACAGAAATATTAGCCGGTTGAGGTGGCCCACACTTGTAGTCCCAGCTACTCAGGAGGCTGAGGCAGGAGGATTGCTTGAGCCCAGGAGTTTGAGGTTGCAGTGAGCTATGATGACACCACTGCACTGTAGCCGGGGTGACAGAGTGAGACTGTCTGACAAAGAAGAAAAAAGTTTATCTGTTTCTCCTTGGATGAATTTTAGTAGTTTACAGATTCGATTTATTTATTCTAAACTATTGAATTTTCATGCATAGAGTTGTTCATGGTTTTCCCTTAGTCTTCTTTTAATGTTGATGGGTCTATAGTTATAGCCCCTCTTTCATTGCTGATGTCAGTGATTTGTATATTCTCCTCTTTCTTCTTTGTTAGTCTGGCTAGAGGTTTATCAATTTTATTGATATTTTCAAAGAATCAGTTTCTGATTTCATTGATTTTCTCTAAGCTTTTTCTGGTCTTATCTTTATTATCTTTCTTCTGCTTATTCTGAATTTATTATGCTCTTCTTTTTAAATTTTCTTAAGGTAGAAGGTTAGATTATTAATTTGAGACCTTTCTTTACTAATATAAGTCTTTAGTACTATACATTTCCCTCTGAGTACTGACGTAGCTGCATATCTCAAATTTTGTTATATTTTATTTTCATTTTCATTCAGTTCAAAGTATTATCTAATTTCTCTTGAGGCTTCCTCTTTAACCCATGAATTATTTAGACTGTTGTTTAATTTCCAAGTATTTGAAGGATAATTTTCCAGATCTCTTTCTGTTATTGAATTCAGTTCAATCTTTGAGGGGTGTCAGGGTCCCTAAAACCACCCTCAGGTTTAATGATTTACTAGTCTGTCCTTCGTAAGATACTGCTTTTATGTTTCCTTGTAGAGAAGGTAGTGCTTAAGTCTCCAGCTAAAATTATTAATTTATCCATTTCTTCTTTTGGTTTTATCACTTTTTGCTTTATGTATTTTGAGACTCTATTGTTAGGCATAAGTAATACATTGTTTACCTCTGGCTGCTTTCATTGCCTTTGGTTTTTGGCAGTTTAATTATGGTGAACCTGGTTATCAATTTTTTAAAGTTTTATAATGTGTCATACTTGCTGAGCTCCTGGAATTTGTAAATCTATGTCTTTTACCAAAATTTGGGAAGTTTTCAGCCATTTTTTCACCAAATATTTTTTTCTGTATCATGTTTCTCCTCTTTTTCTAGGTCTATGATGACACAAGTATTAGACCTGAATATTGTCCCAAGTCCTTGAAGCTCTATTCATATTTTTTCAATATTTTTCTATTTTTCAGATTGGATTATTTCTATTGTTCTACCTCCAAGTTCACTAATTCTGTCCTCTGTCATCTCCACTTTGTTATTGAACCCACCCAAGGAATTTTTATTTTTTTGCTACATTTTTCAGTTCTAAATGTTCCATTGGTTCTTTGGATAGCTTCTAATTCTTTGCTGAGAGTGTCTATCCTTCCATTCATTTTAAGAGTGATTGCCTTTATTTCTTTAAACATGGTTTTGATTATTCCTTTAAAGTCTTACCAGTTGAGTCCAACATCTAGGTCATCTTGGAGCTGCTCTTTGTTGACTTTCCCCTAAGACTTAGTCAGACTTTTCCAGTTTTTTGTACGTTGAATAATTTTGGATTGCATACCAACATTTTGAATATTGTATTATGACACTATGGGTCTTGCTAAAGTCCTATGGACTTTTTTTTTAAAGAAAGGAATTGACCTGGTTAGGTTCAGGCTGCATGTTCTGTGCCTTCTGTGGCCTGTGTTTCTAATTTCAGTTTCATTTTCAAAGACTTTGCAGTGCTTTTTGGATCTATCTTGCCTGTGTGCCATCCATAGCTCAGGCTGTTACTTGGGCAGTTATCTGTCCTGTTGTTTAATTCTTAAAGGCTTTAGTATTCCGTTTAGGATCAGATATATGCATGGGCAGACCATGGGAAGCTCAGGAGTGTGTTCTCAACTTTATAAGATTACCTTCTCCCTCCTTTCTATGGTCTCCCCCACATTCTCCTGGTCATATCCTCTCTCAAGCCTGGTCCTCTGGAAAGCCAGGTATTTCCCTCTCTGCTGTGCATTCCTGCAACTATTCTGGAGTCAAATGCTAGGAGGATAGGGAGGAAAAAAAGCAACAGGAATTCCTGTTACACTCTTTGGGCCATAGTTACTCTGCTTAGAGTGAAGGATTATTTCACTCTGAGAGTGAAGAAATGACAGAATGTGCTTATCCCCTCTTAACTGGGACTAGAAGTTTCTCAGTACAGTTTTAATTTGAATTTCTCTTATTTTAAGTGAACTTAATGTATTTTTGTATCTTTAGGGTCCACATTAAAATATCTTTTTGGTTAATTTCTTGTTCATGTCTTTTGTCCATTTTTCTGTTGGATTTTTGGCCTTTTTTTAATCTTCAAATGTTTAATAATTCTTTATATATTATGGATATTAGTTATTTATCTGTGAATATATTGTAAATATTTCTCCTAGTTTTAAATCTTTTCCTTTGCTTTTTTTTTTTTTTTTTTTTTTTAGACAGAGTCTCTCACTCTATCACCCTAGGTAGAAGGCGGTGGCATCATTGTAGCTCACTGCAACCTCAAACTCCTGGGATTAAGTGATCTTCCTGCCTCAGCCTCCTGAGTAGCTGGGACTACAGGCATGTGCCACCATGCCCGGCTAATTTTTCTATTTTTAGTAGAAATGGGTCTCTCTTTTGTTTAAGCTGTTCTTGAACTTCTGAGCTTAAGTGATCCTCCTGCCTCGGCCTTCCAGAGTACTAGGATTACTGTCCTGAGCCACTGCATCTGGCTACTTTGCTTATTTTTTGACCATGAAAAAAGTTTTTATTTTTGTGTAACTAGATTTATCAATCTTTTCCTCTATCGAATCTTATAAACAAATTGACTCGTGTTTCCTCTTAGTACTTTTTTTTTTTCTTCTTTTTTTTTAGAGACAGGATCTTGCTCTGTTGCCTGGACTGGAGTGCAGAGGCATGATCATAACTCACTGCAGCCTTGAACTCTTGGGCTCAAGCAATCCTCCTGCCTCAGCCTCCCTGAGTAGCTGGGACTACAGGCCCAGTGCCACTATGCCTGGCTGGTCTTGAACTCCTGGACTCAAGGGATCCTCCTGCCTTAGCTTCTAAAAGTGCTAGGATTACAGATGTGAGACACTGCTCCCAGCCTCTTCTAGTATTTTGTGGTCTCATTTTTAACACTTAGATCTCTAATTCATTTGTGCATGGCATGAGGCATAGATCTAATTTTTTTTTCCCCAAATGGCTATCTAGCTGTCCTAATACCATTCATTTAAAAGGCTATATTTTAGGCCGGGTGCGGTGGCTCATACCTGTAATCCTAGCACTCTGGGAGGCCGAGGTGGGAGGATCGCTCAACGTCAGGAGTTCGAAACCAGCCTGAGCAAGAGCGAGACCCCATCTCTACCAAAAATAGAAAGAAATTAATTGGACAATTAAAAATATATAGAAAAAATTAGCCAGGCATGGTGGCGCATGCCTGTAGTCCCAGCTACTCGGGAGGCTGAGGCAGGAGGATCGCTTGAGCCCAGGAGTTTGAGGTTGCTGTGAGCTAGGCTGACGCCACGACACTCTAGCCCAGGCAGCAGAGTGAGACTCTGTCTCAAAAAAAAAAAAAAGAAAAAGAAAAAAGAAAAACTTTATGGAGCATTGGGATCACCTGGTGTTTGAAGTTTTGGTAGAATTTCCCTGTGAAATCATCTGGAGTTGGTGCTTTTATGTAGAATACTATAGCTCCTTGATAACGTTCTCTGTTTCTTGCACAGAAATTGGCCTATTTAAGATTTCTATCAATGAAGGAATTGAATTTTGTAAACTCCAGAGTTTTTTTTTAAAAAGGACATTCACTGGCCAGGCGCGGTGGCTCACACCTGTAATCCTAGCACTCTGGGAGGCCGAGGCGGGCGGATTGCTCAAGGTCAGGAGTTCGAAACCAGCCTGAGCAAGAGCGAGACTCCGTCTCTACTAATAATAGAAACAAATTAATTGGCCAACTAAGTATATATAGAAATAATTAGCCGGGCATGGTGGCGCATGCCTGTAGTCCCAGCTACTCGGGAGGCTGAGACAGAAGGATCGCTTGAGCCCAGGAGTTTGAGGTTGCTTGTGAGCTAGGCTGACGCCACGGCACTCTAGCCCGGGCAACAGAGTGAGACTCTGTCTCAAAAAAAAAAAAAAAAAAAGTCAATAGAAATTGACCTTTATACAATTTATAATTTATACAATTTTTCTTTTAATGTTAATTTTAGGAACTATTGATCAAGTTACTTAAAATTCTAAATTATTGCCTTATTCCATTTCGTGCTGTTGTAATAGAATATCACAAATGGGATAATTTGTAATGAATAGAAATTTATTATCTTACATATCTTGACATTGGGAAGTCTGAGATCAAGGGGCTAGCATCTTTCTAGGGCCTTCTGGTTGCGTCATCATGTGCCAGAAAGGCAAATAAACAACTAGAGATAGCAAGATTGGGCCAAACTCACCTTTCTATAATTGCACCAACCCCACCCATGAGCGCGGAGCTCCCGTGGCCTAACCACTTCTTAAAGGTATTATCTCTTAATATTGTAAAAATGGCAATTAAATATAAACATCCAATGAGTTTTGGAGTGGACAAATATTCAAACTTTAGCAACCGTACATATTTACTTGACAATACAACCAGAAAATAGGTAGTAAATATGAAATTCAAAGTTTTTGGCTAATATTTCTATCTATTACACATATCTTGAGGCATGTATCTTTGATTCTTCAACTCTGGAATATATCAAAATGACTTGGAGGCCTCATACAAATGCCCTACCTAGTACTATTACTACAAATTATGATTTACTACTTACAAAAATTATATCTAAGTATTTGATTTTTAAACAGGTTTCTCACTGATTGTAAAGAATAATCTTTTTAAATGGTGTTTTAGTTTTTCACATATTTCTATTTACCAATAATGTATCTAATTGAATCTGGTACAACAAAAGAATTTATTGAGTTAATTAACATATCTGAAAGCAATTCAATGGAGCCATTTTCAACACTTGATTTTATTCAAAAAATAGATTTTATTCAACAACTAGGTTTTACTCAATGGTTATTTTTTAAAACCTGCCATATTTAATAATGTATTTAATTTAAAAAAATAAACTATTAACTTTTCTGGGCAAGGTGAAGGTAAAGAGTCAACACAATTGATTATTAGGTAGTTTATCCACAGAAACTTTTTCCTTTTTCTAGAAAAATGTCTCATTTAAATATAACATGTGTTAGGTGTTTTTCTTATTATTAATATTCAAATTTTAGTATAAGACAACAAGGTAGATTATCTGTAATTATCATATATTACACTTTTTTAGAGGTCATGGTTATTAATAAATTAATAAATCATTGTTATTAGTTTGGTTTCAAGTATCAGAAGTTCACCTTGAATGGTTAAAATAAATCCCTTGGACTTATTTATTTATTTTTTATTTAAAGGCCCAAGAATAGGTCATAAAATACAGCTAGGTATAGGAAATGCTGCCTTGAAATTTCTATTCTAGTCTCCACATTAATTGTATTAGCTTCTTCACTTTCAGGAAATCAAGTTGACCATGTATAGCTCAATATTTCTATGTTATCTTCCCATTATAGTACTATATTCCATGATCATAATTCCAATAGGGAACAACAAGAGCAAAAAGTCACAATTTAGTTTTTATTGATCTGGCTTGAATTACATGGTAATTTCTGGACTAACCGTTGTAGCTGAAGAGACACAATCTTGTGATTGGCCAAAGGTGAGGCTCTCATCCCAGGAGAGATAGGACTGATACCTGTAGCCAGGACTGATATCATCTCCATGTTCATCCGGATTCAGATAAGAGCGTAAGTGTAGGAAAATGGGGCCACTGTTTCCTATAGCAGAGGGAAAGGATTCTGAGCAAACAAGACAAAAACTAACTCTACATATTTAGTTTAAAATATAATACATACCTATTATTTATTTGTAAATATAGTCTTTTCCTAAAATACATTTCTTTACTGAGTTCAGTTACTGAAATAATGAGAAAGTTGTCAAGAGATGTAGGCAGATTCTGGTAAAATTCTATGCCCATGACTGACTTAGAAGCATAAAACAATTCTTATAATAATCAGTGTTCAGCAATGTCATAGGCCACAAATAGATGAGATTTAATTATGGCACACATTATAGAAATTGTAGATTTATTTTCAAAAAATTTTATACACAAGTGTTTAAAATAACTTCAGTTCTTACGGTGACTACCTATAAATGTAAACATTCATACATTACTAGGCTTGGCATTTTACGTACTTATTGAATGTTTGTATACTCACTGGCTAGAGGGACAAGTGAATGTGAACTGCCGTTTGAGTATATTCACCAATGTGTTCTCTGTGATTTCCTGTAAATCCTATATGCTTTAAAGGATATTAAGAGAGCTCATCACAGACTATTTTTCAATGTCAACCTCAGTCTTCACAGTTGGTGAACAGCAGTCAGTGTGATAAGGAAGTTTGTGTTTCTGAAGGGTCAGCATGTATATCACTAAAGTTGGTTTAAGATAGTCACTTTGGGATAACACAATTATTCGACGTGGTCTATAAATCAAGACAGACCAATATATATGAAGCAATCAAAGTGTGCAGTTTCTCTGTTTTTTTCCTGAATTGTTTGTATTTTGAGTGTTAATTTTTGTTGGTGTTACCAGTGTTTAGGGAGTGATAACTCCGGTTGTTGCATCAGTTTTCCCTTACTGATGTATTTACCTTGAAGGAGTCTGAGTCTAGTTGTGTGGGAGCAAAAAAATTCATCAGTGTTTCCAGAAAGATCAGACTGTAAGGACTGTCTATACATTTGAATATCTTCCTACCTCCTTGGAAGACTGGAGGAACACTGCTCCTTGAATAGTTAGGGAGGGGTTTGACAGTAACTATAACCAGGATGTGGGCATTACAGGGGAGAGCTTTTACTCATTTCAAGATGGATTCTCATTGCCCATGCAAAACCATCTATTCCATCAATGCTACTGTGAAAGGAGAAAAATCTCACACTCTGTCTGCCACAGCCCCATTTTTGTACTAAGGATATGACAGGAAGAGTGTGGTGAGTAGTGAGGAAAGGCGCAAGAGGGAACATAGGTTCCCAGATTGTAGCTTCTGCCGCAGGACATCTTCCTCGCTTTTCTGACAAGCAGCCTCAGTCAAGTCTTTCCCCTTCACCACTGCATAAGGTTAAGTTTCCTAATAGGGTAGGGTCTCAGTGGCCATGGTGTCTTTTATACTGAGACCCCAGGTTACCAGAGTACCAGTGGTGCAGAATCAGTTGAACTGGGTATGAATCTGAAGGCTACTCCTGCTATAGACTGAATGTTTTGTTCCTCCACAATTTTTGTGTTCAAAATCCTAAACCACAGTGTGATGATATTAGGTCGTCGAGCATTTGGTATTTGATTAGGTCATGAAAGTAGAGACGTCACAGACAGATTTAGTGCCCTTATAAAAAAGACTCCAGAGAGAGCCCCCCTATGTGAGAATACAACAAGAGGGCAGC
Organism: Lepilemur ruficaudatus; assembly: GCA_963574885.1. Lineage (NCBI taxonomy): Eukaryota > Metazoa > Chordata > Mammalia > Primates > Lepilemuridae > Lepilemur > Lepilemur ruficaudatus. Next base: position 10,942 of record CAUYRT010057410.1, read on the forward strand.
TGCATATGAACCAGAAAGTCCTCCCTAACCAGAAATCAACTCTGCCAGCACCTTGATCTTGAAATTCCTAGCCTCTGGAACTGTTTGAAATAAATTTCTATTATTTAAAAGCTACTGAGTCTATGGTAACTTGTTATAACCAACTGAACAGACTAAGACAGCTAACAAAATTAAATGTCCCTGAGAAAAACACATTTCCTTTCTAAGCCTCAGTTTCTACATGTGTAATATAGAGAACAACCATGGAAATTTTTGCAAAGGATTGTTTGGAAAATGAATGATCAGGTGTATAAAATGTCCTTTAAAATTTCCTGCACACAGTAGGTACTCACTAAAAGCTAGAGCATTTCTGCCTTGTGTGATTTATTGAGTCATTCTTCCCAATCTTTGGTCTGTTGCAGTTGAATTAAACCTCCAAACCCTTAAGTTAGCCTCATGGTATATGAAGTATATATCCATAACCCCTTGCATTGAGGCTTGAGTATTGCTTGCTTTGCCTAACAGGACATCAGATGGCATGAAATGAGCACACAATTAAAGTACATTTGCAGAGTTGGACTTGGTATATTGTATTTCAGCAACTGCCATGAAAAGGAGATATCTCAACCTGAGCCTGGGAATAACACATGTGGAGCCAGCCATGTAACCCAGTTAGCTGCTGGTCTAAAAAGCAGACTGGAAGCAAGTCTGCAGCTTGGAACCAAAAAATTGAAGGCCAGAGATTGCAGTCTGGAGGCCAGCCAAACCCGGTTGATTTGAAGCCAACCTGCAGACCATAAAGTGATCCATATCACTCTACTTGTTTTAAGCCACTGAGTCGAGGGCTCTAAATTTTGCCATAGCTCTTATTGTTGAAATACAATTCCTTCCTCTCTCCCCCTCCCCCCACTTTATTTCTTCCCTTCTCTCCCTGTTTCTGTCTAATGTTTAATGTGCTGGGGAACCTGTGGCCTTAAGGCCACATGTGATCCTCCAAATCCCCAAGTGCAGCCCCTCAACCGCATCCAAAATTCACAGAACAAATCCCTTTATAAAAGAATTTGTCCTGTAAAATTACTTAGCATAATTTTTACCAATGAAGATGTAAGTAATTGTACTGGCTGGAAAGGTTCCTTACAAACCATGCTCAATTTAACTTTACAAAAGTCCTTTGGAAAAACAATAATTCAAATAAATTTTGAGAAAATGTAAATTCTAAATATACATATGTATATTTTTGTTTATAAGTATGGGTTTATATATAAAAGTATAAATATAAATATGAATGCACTAAACTTATTAAAGAGTAATTTTTAATTTTATATTTAGCTAAAGAGAAGTTTGACACATTGAATTTATTTCATTGAGTGGTTAAAAAGTAAATTATAGGTTTTTCATGTTTGCTTTATTTGCTATTTTTCTGTTTTATATTATTGTGATTTCTGTTGCCAGATATCAATCCCTGGCAAAAAATATGGTATGATACATAGCTTTACTCTTTAATTTTAATGATAATATCAATTAAGCCAGTAATAATCAAATTCTAAATTTTATGAGAAAGTCTAGGAGTTAATATACTTTTAAAAATGCAATGACTTCTTTTAAAGTTCAACCAGTGAGAAAAATATTTCCCTTTAATTGGGTCAGTGCCTTATAATACATGGTGTCCCAAAAGTCTCCATACAGAGGAAAAATTTTGTGAAATTTTGTAATGAATATTTTTTAAATAAAAGTACATTTAGCTACAACTTCCCATTTTCCCTATGTATGGCGACTTTTGGGACACACTGTAGAACAGTCCAACTTGGGGGTTGGATTGCTATGGTGCACATCCTGGTCATTGTTATAACATTTTAATTTCCTTGGTTAAAAAATCAGAGTGTATACGACAGTCAAATGTGCGTATGTCACCTTTCTTATAGACCATGTAGTTCCCAAGAGACAAATTATCCTCCTTTAAAAAGTTCTACTTTGATCCTCGAGTTCATAGATCAGAGAAAATTGGGGCTGATGCTACTGTCATCTTTTCCTTCTTAACTCATT
>CAUYRT010057413.1:0-14920 GCA_963574885.1 Lepilemur ruficaudatus
GTAATTACCCCCTCCACCCCCCTAGTTCTTAGAGCAGCAAGCTCAGTACAGAAGCAGATAGCATTCATTAGAGTTTCTTAACAAGTTAACCCTACAGGGGTGTCTTTCTTCTAAAAAAAGGATTTTCTTAGCCCATCACAAGTTGTCCAGCTAATTTATTTTTAGTAGAGACAGGGTCTCGCTCTTGCTCAGACTGGTCTGGAACTCCTGACCTCGAGCGATCCTCCCGCCCCTCCCTCCCAGAGTGCTAGGATTACAGGCATGAGCCACCGCGCCTGGCCCTAACAGTTTTCAGAGTCACAGCAGAGTCTTGCTTTGTGTTAAACTCCTGCTTAAGTTCTGGGATACAAGGAAGCTCAAAGACTAACAGCAGTTTGTTATCTAGTGGGGAAAATAGACATGAAGAAAAGTGTTTAAATATAGGCTGATAAAGATTTATATCAAGTCCTGTGAGAGCTGCTGTGGAGATTCAGCCAAGGAGGTAAAGTTTTAGCTGAACTTAAGTCTTAGGAGATGACAAGTTCACACAACAGAGAGGTGGGGAAGGGCATTTCGTGTGTAAGGAATGGCATTTACACAGGCTTAGAGGTGAGTAAGAGCATTCAAGAATCTGTAGCGAGTTGTGGGGGTGTGGATGGTGGGAGGGCAGAGGTAGAAGCCTCTGGAGTTTTGTTTGTTTGTTTTTAATAGATGAGGGTCTGGCTATGTTGCCCGGGCTGGAGTGCAGTGTGGGCTATTCCCAGACATAATCATAGCTCACTGTAGCCTCAAACTCCTGGGCTCAAGCAATCCTCCAACCTCCGCGTCCTGAGTGGCTGAGACTATAGGCACATGCCAGCACACGTGGCATTAGAGGTTTTTAAGAAGAGAGGCAGTCAGGTTTGTGCTCTAGGCCAGGCATGGTGGCTCATGCCTGTAATCCTAGCAGTTTAGGAGGCTGAGGTGGGAGGATCGTTTGAGACCAGCCTCAACCACACAGCAAGACCTCATCTTTACAAAAAATAGAAAAAATTAACCAGGTGTGATAGCACATACCTGTAGTCTCAGCTACTCAGGAGGCTAAGGCAGGAGGATTTCTTGGTCCCAAGTGTTTGAGGTTGCAGTGAGCTATGATCATACCACTGCACTCTAGCTCAGGCAACAGAGCAAGACCTTGTCTCAAAAAAAGTTTCTGCTTTAGAAAGGATAATTCTGGATTAGAAGAGGGAGGCTAGCAGGGGGAAACCAATTACCGGAGGAGGCTCACTTACGCAGGGACAAGTCAGATGAACTGCCTGGTAGTGGGGAGGGCTTGGGGGGGGACAGAAGAACAGGAGGGGAGGGAGAGGAGACATTTAGGAGGAGAACAGATATACTTGGTGACTGAGATCAGAGCTGGAGAAGGATTTGAAAATAACTCCTAGGTTTTTAGCTCAAACATCTGACTAGATCTCCTTGCCAGGAGACGGAGCAGGTTCTGCTTTTGATATGATGATTTTGAAATGTTTACTGAAATTGGTGGCAATTTATCTTAGATATTTTTTGCCTCTCATCAAATGGGCATCCAAGGGGAGGAACACAAGGCCAGCTGTTTGACAAGTAACTGACAGGATTCCCCTTTGCCCACCGCTTCTCTGGGTCATCTGGAGGAGATGGGGGACATCAGCTCACCTGCTCAGCCTATTACCCCCTGCAGCCATGACCCTTCAGGTGGGTCACTGGGAATGCACTGTCTGGGGGCAGGAACCATGTTGAAACTGAGGCCTTAACTTCCTGGCAGACATGCTGCTGCATGCGGAAGAAGCTGCCCAGCGTGAGATGGCAGAAGAGCACCACAGGCACAGCCTGCTGGTAAGAGCACCACAGCCTGGCACAGCTCTGCTTGGTGGCCTTGCTCAGGCATTCACTCCTGGGGAAGCCCAGCCCCCATCCCACTCATTAAGTGCAACCAGTTATGGGTTAGCTTCAGTCATGAAGCCCTCCTTTTATTATGGGTGTCCCTGTTTTCATTTTGGATCAAAAATGGTAATGGTGTGGGGTCAGAGGGGTCTGGAGCTGTACAGGACCCTAAGAGGTGATCTAGTCCTGGGCTTTTTTTGCATGGTGGAACCCCTTTTTAGTGGTGACAGCCTAATCTGTGAAATAGACCAAAGCAGCGATTCTGTGGTTGAAGTAGGTCTGGGAGGAGTCCATGTTCTACCGGCTACTCTCCCCCTCCCTTGCCATGTGTGGTGGGTGGTCTTCCAACACTCTCAGGAGCCTGTGGGGTCCACAGAGCACAATAGGAAAACCCCTAATCCAGCCTAATCACTTCTGTCTTAGAAAACTGAAGCCCAAGGCATGGGGGAATGGGGGCAGGTGGACTTTGCTTAGGTCATATGTGAGGTGTTATTGATGGAGCTGGAGCCAGGCCCGGGTATGCTCCCACCACCCCAACCCTCTACTCACCAAGGACTCCTTATTCCATTCTAGCAACACTGCATTTATAGTTATATAAAGTATCCACTGACGCCACATGGTGAAAACTAAAAAAACACCGTAGGCAAAAAGCCTCTTTTTTTGTTTTTGAGACAGAGTCTCACTCTGTTGCCCAGGCTAGAGTGCCATGGTGTCAGCCGAGCTCACAGCAACCTTAAACTCCTGGGCTCAAGCCATCCTTCTGCCTCAGCCTCCCAAGTAGCTGGGACTATAGGCATGCACCACATGCCCGGCTAATTTTTCTATATATTTTTAGTTGACCAATTAATTTCTTTCTATTTTTAGTAGAGACGGAGTCTCGCTCTTGCTCAGGCTGGAAAAAGTCTCTTTTTTGAGAGGCAAAAGTTGATGTTCAACCTTTGTCTGTAGAATTCTCACCTGGGTCACAGGGGTCTCTCCTGGTCAGAGGTGAGAGGGTGTGTGTGTCCTTGGGAGGACAGATGGACAATAGGGACTGGCACAACAAATGTTTAGTAAGTGTCTGCTGTGCAGGCTGGCTTCTATGAGGCTCGGTTCGAGATTCCGAGCAGAGAAATGCTCTCAGGGAAATGGAGCAGCTGTGAGAAGCTCTGACTGAGCTTCCCTGCCCTGATTTGGGGCACCGCCTGCCTTCGTCTACTCTTTTATGGACTTTTCTGATTCTTGTCTTTGTAATCGGTTGTGTCCTTTCTTCTTTGTGCAGTATTTTTGCTTTAGAGCCCTAAAAAACAATGTGACCCATGCCCACCTCCATCGAATAAGAAGGAATCTCGCTTACCAGCAGCATGATGTCACGGTGAGGATGATCTTTGTATCAAGGGACTTCTTCTGATGGCCTTTCTCTGTCTCTTTCTGTTTTTTTTTTTTTTTGTCTTGCCAAATTAAACAGAACTCTTTTTTTTTTTTTTAAATCTCTGTGCTCAGAGATTTGTCCAGATTTTAAACTCCAAAACCTTAGTTCTTATTTTTTTGGGAGCAAGCCAAACCTTAGTTCTTATTTTTTTGGGAGTAAGCCAAACCTGCTGATAGAGAAACTCTTGTTTTTGCTTTGTTAATCCCAGTTTTTATGTTTGCTAAGAAAATGGATAGTTGACTCAGAGGTCATGGACTGTGGATTTTAACCCTGACCTCAGGGATATAGTGATAAAAATATACTTTAAGTATTGGATCAAAGAAGGCTTTGGTTGGGTTTCCATTGTAAGTCTATTCACTTCAGTGGTTTGTTTACCCGAGATCAGCAAACATGATCTCTACTTATCAGTTTTGTTTCTGAGTGTAGAAGGATGGGATTTTTTTCTGTTGTTGTTTTTTATGAAAATGTTCAAACATACAGAAAAATAGAAAAAGTAATGTAATTAGCATCTATATACTCATTACCTAGATGCAACAATTGTTAATATTTGCTGTATTTGCCTTTTTTTTTGCTGAATTATTTCAAAGTAAATTATAGCCATCATGACACTTTGTACCTAAACATTTCAGCATGCATCACCCAAAGATAAGGACATTTTCTTATGTAACTACAGTATCATCATCACCCCTAGTGAAATTAACAGTAATTCCCTAACGTTTCCCAGTACCCAGTCCATGTTCAAATTCCCACAGTTGTCCCCAAAATGCCTTTAAAATGGCCTTTTCAGACCAGGATTCAGTTAAAGACACTACATTTAGTTATTAGATCTCTTAATTTAGAACAATTTCATTCCCTCAACCACATTTCTTTTTTTAACATTTTTTTTTAATTTTAAATTGTAGTAAAATACACATAACATAAAATTTATCATTTTAACTATTTTAATCGTATAGCATTAACATTAAGTACATTGACATTGTTGTGCAACCATCACCATTATCCATCTGCAAAACATTTTTCATCTTGGAAAACTGAAACTCTGTACCCATTAAACACTAACTCCTCATTTCCTCTTCCCCCAGCCCCTGGAAATTACCATTTTACTTTCTGTCTCTATGAATTTGATTACTCTAGAAACCTCATAAGTAGAATCATGTAGTATTTATCCTTTTGTGACAGGCTTATTTCACTGAGCGTAATGTACACTTATTTCTTTTAAATGAAATTGACTTTTTGAAAAGGACAGGAGAGTTATTCTGTACAATGTTCCGTAGTTGATTTATCTGGTTATTTCCTTTTGATTCATTTAATTTCCCTTTATATAATATCTATAAAGTAGATATGTTAGATCTAAAGCCTTGATTAGATTGAAGTTAAACATTTCTGCTCTACCACATCATAGATAGTAATACGTAATAAGATCAGTTTTAATTTCTAAAAATGATGCTTTAAAATGGTGGGACCACGCGCAGTGGGTCATGCCTGTAATCCTAGCATTTTGGAAGGCTGAGGTGGGAAGATCCACAGGAGTTAGAGACCAGCCTGAGCAAGAGCAAGACCTCATTTCTATAAAAAATAGAAAAATTGGCCGGGTGTGGTGGTGCATGCCTATAGTCCCAGTCACTTGGGAGGCTGAGGCAGGAGGATCACTTGAGCCCAGGAGTTGGAGGTTGCAAGGAGCTATGATGACGACACTGCACTCTAGCTGGGGTGACAGAGCAAGACCTTGTCTCAAAAAAAAAAAAAAAAGGCCTTGTCTTCCGTGAGGCCCAGATTAGCAATAGCTTCTTCATCTAGATTTCCATAGACTGGAAGAACCATTTTTTTGCCTTTAACTTTGGTCCAGGTAGCTCTATACTTCAGCCATAATTATTTTGCAAACCCATTGTATGTTGGCTGCTCCAAATTAAGATAATTTCTGCTTTGGGGGAGCTCACAGTCTATTGGAGTAAGGATTCCTTTCATTTTAGTAAATTTCCGTTTCCTTCCTCTCTTGTTTTAGCTGCTGCACAGGTTCTGGAACCTCTGGCAGTCTCGGATGGAGCAGAGAGAGGAAAAAGAGCATCGCCCCTTACTGCATGCTGCCTGGGACCACTACAGGTAGGGACTCTGGCTTCATCCATTTCCTAGGAGTGATCGCTTACCTTTCTGCAAATTAGGTGTGGCAGATTCAGAAAGGCCTTCTGGGGGTGGAGGCCCTGCTGTAAACCAGTGGTTCCTGAATTGGCATTTTATTTTTGGCTGATTAGATGGGAGGTAGAATGAGGATATTTGTATTGGTTCTTGGCCATTATAATCTGAAGTTTTTGCCTGGTTAACTCACTATGTCAGTCCTATAGCCATTAAGATGCTCACATCTTAGAATTCATGCATTGCTAGTGTTAAAGAGAAGGGTCAGGCCAGGTGGGTATTTGTGGCTCAGTCTGGAAGGGTGCAGCGAGTGTCCTCTATGTTAGCTCTAGTCAGTCATTTAAAATAAATAAATAGAAGCACTACATATTTGTGAGGAAAACTCACGACATATAGGAAGGAAGGTATAAAATGAAAAATAAAAGTTGCCTGGCTTCCTCCTTGCAATTCTTTGATATATTAATCCTCAGAGGTAACCACTGTATATTAACTTTCTTGCTGCCAGAAATGTTTGATATACCCTCCCCTTCCTTTCCATCCCTACTCCTCCCCCACAGTGTAATCAACTTAATTTGCATAGTTATAGGTCCAATTTTGGAGCTTGCTTTTTTTTTTTTTTCCCAGACAGGGTCTTGCTCTGTCACCTGAGCTAGAGTGCAGTGGCATCATCATAGCTCCCTGCAACCTCAAACTCCTGGGCTCAAGCAATCCTCCTGCCTCAGCCTCTCAAGTAGCTGGGACTACAGGCACATTCCACAATGCCCGGATAATTTTTTCTATTTTTAGTAGAGATGGGGTCTCACTCTTGCTAAGGCAAGAGTCTATCTCCTGACCCCAAGTGATCCTCCCACCTTGGCTTCCCAGAGTGCTAAGATTATAGGTGTGAGCCACCGTGCCTGGCCAATTTTGGAGCATTTTTTAATGAGTCAATGAGAATTCCAATATTTAACTGACTCAGTTCAGGGTTGTCAAGGTATATTATTCTAAATCCTTATTTATTAAACCAACTATGAAAGGGAGCATGTCATAGTCCCAGGTAGTCTAAATGAGCCCCAGAGTTTGGCCATAAAACCAGGAAGTTCAGGTTATCTGGGGGATTATATATATATTTTCTAAGTTCCAGAGATACTGTGCTTGGTGGTCTAATTAGGTTTACAACAAAATTGTTAACATTTTTAGGCAAGCCAAAGTCCAAATTCAGGGTTTGACAGCTTTCATGTTAAATATATCTAAATGCCCTGTCTCCCTCCTAGAATGAAACTAGTAAGCTCATGGGGTACGTTTAACTCTCAAGAAGTAACTATACCCAGATTTATCTGCTTTAAAAACAAAACAAACTTTAAAAAACCTGAAACCTGAAGATGAGGATGGGCAGTACCTTGGTGTTCTCTGTTTTCTTTCAGGATAACATTGCTATGCAAGTGTATCAAATTGTGGTTACAGTATACTCAGAAGCAGCGATACCAGCAGGTATGGAGTTCTTTATAGCAGATAGCTCCCCTGGCTTGCATTCTTGGATCCATTTGCTTTGGAAAGATTCTTGGAAAAGGCCTACGCCAAGAGGTCTCGTTGTTCTGATTTGGAAGAAAGGGTGTTGAAAAAGCTCAAAGGCATTTCCTCCGGTCCCCACGTAACTCCCATTCCTTTATCTGCTGTGAAAATGCAGGTGTTCTCTGAGAGTCATGAGCTCTTATCAGCCATTCGTCTTTACTCAAATTCATTTACTATGTGAGTTAGCCAGTCCCTCCCCCAGTGAGAGCTGCAGGGCGTATGGGGAGAGGTGCAGAGTATAAGTGCTGTATCCCAGTGCTAAACTGTGACACACGGGTCCCCCAGGGAGTGGACGAATTGGGGTCAGGATGACAAATTTGTAGAGGCAGATTGAGAAAGAGTCAATTCCGTTTAAGAAATACTTATTGAGCAACTGCTTTGCCACAGACACTGCTAAGCACCGAGGATACAACTATGATACAAGGAGATAAAATTCCTGCTCTTACAGGACTCCTATTTAGCACCAGGGTGGCAAATAAGTGTGATCTTGCAGGCCAGTTCTAATGACTGGGATAGCAGTCTGGAATGCTGCCCTGAGAAGGATTCCGAAGGCACATTGAGACTTGGTGGGAATGTGTGTTCATGAATGATATCTGCTTGAGCATTGCTGCGAAAAGTGCCCCTTCTTGGCCGTCCCTGGCAGTAAAACAGAGGAAGACACAAACCAAACTCCTCCCAGTTATTTTCCTGCTGCCCTCCCCGCCCCACCTGTATCTGCTGCTAGAGTCTAAACATGTAAATCTGAAGATTTTGGCTCCCCATAGTTTGGGGATAGAATCCAAATTTTTAGCAAGGTCTACAAACTCCTTTGAGAGCTGGTCCCTATCTGTTTCCTCCCCTTTCCAGTTACCGCTCTGTTTCTTCACAACTGCACCCTGACCAGCCAAGCTGCTGGTCTTCCTTAAAGGTACTCTGTGCTCTTCTGCTCCTCCTGGTACCTGCAGTTCCCTGTTCCTCACTGCCCTTCCAGCCCCCCAGCCCAGCTCACCCGCACATGCCCAGCTTTATTAGAACATTCATCGCGTCATTGTTCACTGGCCTCTGTCTCCTGCCAGGCTGTGAGCTTCTGTCTCTCACTTCTGTTTAGCCCAACACAGTGCTTGGCAGGGGGTATGTGCTGACTGATACTTGGATAAATGAAAGCACCAACGAACAAACAAACTGCCATTGATCACTTCAGAGTTTTCCCAAGGATTGTCCCAGTTCTTAGGGTTTAGATGGTACTAATCCATGGCATGGCTTATTTCTGTGTCACCCTTGCCTTCCACACCTAGGAAATACAGTTACAGCATTCTTTGACATCCTTTTGGAATATGTGACTGGTTTTGAAAGGTCCTTGCTACTTGTTTTCTTAAGGTCATTTAATACCAGCTCAAGAGAATGTAGGGAAGGAAGCCTTTTAGAAAAAGACTGAGTGTCAGGGTTGAAAGGTTGTGTTTATTTAAGGAGGAGAGCAGAGGGTCTCTTTTATTTCCTTTCTGGCAAGAGAGAGCTGTCCTTGACACAGGGCTCAGCACTGGTGGCGAGCCCAGGGTCAGCATTCTCATCTCTCGCACTGCTCTAGCATGGCCTACTTTCAAAGGCATAAGAGGTCTGAAAAATAGTAGGAGCGCTGCTTAGTTGTTGCTTTTAAACCTCAAGCTAACAACCTAAACGTCACCTCTTGGTGTAGATATCCCAGGAGCACATCAGTTATTCTATTCTTGAAAAGCTAAAAATGTGACTTATTGTGGGTTTCTTTCTTTTTAAAAAATAATACACAGTTGGCCCTCCGTATCCATGGGTTCCACATCTGTGGGTTCTGTATCCGTTGATTCAACTAATCATGGATCAAAAATATTTTTTTTAAAAAATGGATGGTTGTTTCTGTACTGAACACATTTGGACTTCTTTCTTGTCATTATTCCCTAAACCAGTGGTCCCCAACCTTTTTGGCACCAAGGACCAGTTCCCCGGAAGACAATTTTTCCACAGATGGGTTGGGGGTTTGGGGGAAGGCAGAGCTCAGGCCATGACGTGAGTGATGGGGAGAGGGCTGGTTCCTAACAGGCCATGGACCGGTACTGGTCCGCAGCCCTAAACAACACAGCATAACAAATATTAATATTTACATAGCATTTACATTGTGTTAGATATTATATGTAATCTAGACATGATTTAAAGTATGTAAGAGGATGTGTAGGTTATATGCAAATACTAGATTATTTTATATAGGGGACTTGAGTATCCATGGATCTTGCCATCCTCTGGGGGTCCTGGAACCAATCCCCCACAGATCCTGAGGGACAGCCGTAACAGGACAGCACAGTGTTTGCTGACTGTTGGAGCTGCATGGCAGGGTCATGGGGATTCATTATACTGTTGTTTCTACTTTTGTTTACATTTAAAAAAAAACCCATAATAAAAAGTAAAAAGAAAAGCAATATATGAACATTACATAATAGAAAACTTGGGAAGTGTAGAAAGACATAAAGAAGAAGAAAATAAAGACACTCATAATCTTGCCTCTTAAGATGACATTTGGTGAGTAAACCTGGTGTCTTTTTTCCTCTGTGTGGGTAGGAATATAGGTACCCATATGTTCACACACACACACATATGCACACTGTTCCAATTATCTATAGCTATGTAAAAAATCATCCCAGACTCAGTGATATAAAACAACAACCACTGTTGCTCAAAAATTGAGACAATACATAGTGGGGATGGCTGGTTTCTGTTTCATGATTACTGAGGCCTAAGCTGGGAAGATTCTAATGGCAGGGGGTTGGAATCATCTAGAAGTTTCTTCACTGGCATGTCTAGATCCTGGATTGGAGTGACTCAAAGACTGGGCTCAACTGAAAGTGTTAACCACAGAGCCTATATATGGCCTCTTTGTGAGGCTTGGGCTTCCTTACAGCATGGTGGCCTCGGGTAATGAGACATCAGGGCTTCAAAAATGAGTGTTCAGTGAATGAGGCAGAAGCTGTATGGCCCTTTCTGTAGCCTCAGAAACCACATAGTGTCACTTTTACTGTGCTCTATTCGTGAAAGCTGTCACTATGGCACCCACACTCAAGAGGAGGGGACATAGATCACTTCTCAATGAAGGAGGATCAAAGAATTTGCAGCTATTTTTTAAAACCTCTACACATACGTATATGCTTTTTTCTCCCAGAGTTTTGGATCATGGAGGTATATATAGTATATTCTAGTGTCCATTGACTGTCTTCCTACTGATATATTGGTGAAATGGTAGATTTTTATAACTGCATAAAAATTAAAGAATCTGTATGACAAACACTATAAACAAAATCAAAAGACATAGAGTGGGAAAAATATAACACACATGACAAAAGACTAACACATTTTTTAAGGTTCAAAAAGTCTGTACATATCACTGAGTTAAATGCTGACAGATAGTAAAACAGGCAATAGTATGAACACCTAAGTCATGGGGGGATATTATATATATATATATATAGATATAGATATATAGATATATATATATTCCTGTGTATGTGTGTGTTAAGAGATGCTTAAGCCACTTTTAATTTAAAAAGTGAAAAATTTTCACCCATTATACATCATTGTTCACCTAGCATATTGGCAAAGATAAAAAAATGATTTTCTTCTTTTTCTCAATGTTATTACATGGGAAGCAATCCACCCTCAAGAGTGTGACCCTGAAAGGTCATACAAAAACTATGTAAAGTACAAAGGCCATTCATTATTTTACTCCAGTTGCTGCAGGCCAGAGCAGACAGTCATTTCCAGCAGAGAGCCCTGCCCGCTGCCTTCCACGCGTGGTATAGACTCTGGAGATGGCGCCAGCAAGAAAGTGTCCTCGAGGCACGAGCAACACGGTTTCACAGGTATGCTGTACAACTCCTCTCTGCACCAGGGCAGGCGTCCCAAGTCTAACTCTGCCAGCCACACAGCCCATCAGCTTTGCTTTTCAGCCTCCCAGCCACCCAGGCCTTGGTTCTTCATTTTTCCAATAATGTGAGCTCATTGATTTCCTCTGGCAGGAAAAGAGAGCCAGCATTTCCCCTGGGAGAACTTTTGTCTGTATTTGTTGTAAATGCTTTCAGAACAGCCTGTTTGTAACCCTCATCACAAGCCTCTGAGTGCTCCATTAAAGCTATCCATTAGCTTTTTGGATCAGAGTATGGTGGGACCTTGCCTCGTCTTGGCAGACATTCTCGAGTGTAATTTCCCTGAAACACTTAGTTCCTGTTCTGCTAGATCTGGCTTTTTGAAGTCTTGAAATTATAGTCATCAACAAAATTAGAAAGGTCAAGGATCAGAGCTACATCTTTTTAGCTCCCATGGGGGCAAACTTGCCCATAGCACGACCCTTACTACGTGGTAGAACGTAATGGAGAAATTATTAATGACTAACTGTGTGCTTGCCACTGTGGTGGGCGTTGTGTGATGAAAAAAAGAGAACAAATACATAGACTTATTCTGCCTGTGGCATCATCATCCTCATTAATAATTTCCTTCTCATAGCAGTCCTGAGAGAACTGGTTCAAAATGATGAATGGCTCGACCATGGACAGTCAGTGGCAGAGCCAGGGTTTAAATTCAGATCTCTGTTTCCAAAGTCCAGGAGCTTTTAACTTGATCAATAGGAAGATCTTGTTGATGACTTTGTAGAAAGGTGAAATTTTTGTGAGGAGATAAGACTGACGTACAAGAAACAACTAAAAAACAATTCAAGAGATTAGATCCTTGTGTCTTCAATTATGTCAGCTGCAAGTTTTAACAGAGCTCAGTGCTAGTGCTGAGGGTGGCCGGGGAGCACTGAAGTATCTGGGGGAGGCTTCCCGTGAGCTGATGAGGGGGGCCAGACTGAGGAGAATCAGGCTCATCCTACAGGCAGGTATTTCAGGCGTGTGGAACTAGGAAAGTGACAGTTTTGGAGATGACCCAGAGTCATCAGTGTACAGTGTACATCAACTTACAACAGAGAGCTGAGAGGAAGGAACATGCACTGGGGGAAGTTGTAGTGATCTCACATTTGGAGGACTCTGAATGCTAGTTTTTGCGAGGACCAGCCAGAACTCCAAGCTCCTTAGCACCAAGCCCAAGGAGTTACTTTAGGTGGTGGCCACAGGCAATAGAGGCTGACAGAGAACAACTCTTGCCTCTTGCCTCTTGCCTCTTCCCTCTTCTCCTGCAAACAGAGCAGCTTTGCCTTTACCTAGTTCCTGTATTGTCGTCTGGCATAAGATTCATTTGAAAAATGGCTGCAGCACTTGAAACACTTACGCCCCTTTGTATCCTTTACTCACAAGTAGTCATGCTTGGCTCTATTCCCTTTTTGTGTTTTGCATGCTGGGGGACCAAACATTGAGGACACTTTCAGAGTAGCCAAGAGGAGCCTCTAAAAGGTTTTTGCTGGGAAGCAGGCTTGGGTGATTTTAGAGCCGTCACGTGGAGACAAAGGGTGGGGGGGAACCAGACACAGGGAGTAGCCAGGAGGCTTGCAGGATGGCAAAGGCCTGATCTAGATTTTGTCCCATTTCGGTTTGGATGAACGTTTTTAGAAAACTTAGTTCCTGCCTGCCTTGTTCCATGAGCAGAATGATGGAGAGTCTGGCTCAGAAGCTAGACAGGCCTGAGGTCAGATCTGTGCTCTGCCGCCTGCCAGCTCTGTGACCCTGAGCAAATCAGTCTCCCTGAGCCTCAGTCTCCTTGAATGTATTAATAAAGTAAAGATGATTTGATAATAGATCTATCTCAGGGTTGTCATGAAAACTAAATGGGATAATACCTGTAAAATACAAGCAGAGTACCCAGCACAAAATATTAACTCTCCCTCCAGCCCCTGGAATTGATTTATAACTCTCATAGGATTGCAAGTAAATATTCATAGGATTGGTTTGGAGTTTAGCAAATTAAAATTCCAAATAAATATGTATCTTCTATACTCTTAGGGGTTTTTGTTTGTTTGTTTGTTTGTTTTTCTTTTTTGTTTTCTTTTTTTTTTATTGTTTTTTGTTTGGTTTTTTTTTGAGACAGTCTAACTCTGTTGCCCAGGCTAGAGTGCCATGGTGTCAGCCTAGCTCCCAGCAACCTCAAACTCCTGGGCTCAAGCAATCCTTCTGCCTCAGCCTCCTGAGTAGCTGGGACCACAAGCACTTACCACCAAGCCTGGATAATTCTTTTTTTATTTTTGTAGAGACAAGGTCTCACTATGTTGCCCAGGCTGGTCTCAAACTCCTGGGTTCAAGCGATCCTCCCACCTTGGCTTCCCAAAGTGCCAGGATTATAGGCCTGAGCCAACTCATGTCTGGCTTTTAAAGTTCAGTGCAATGTTTTTGAGATTGAGCGTGTTGTCCTGTGTGTCAGTAGTCTAGTCGTTCATAGTCTTTGGTTTTCTGAGCAGTAGTCTACTGTATGAATATGACAGTGCGTTGACCCATTATCACATCTGAGGTGTTTGCAGTTTGAGACCATTATGAACAAAGCTCCTGTGAACATTTGTTTTAGTGGCATGTTTTCATTTTTATTTCTCTGGAGTAAATGCCTAACTGTACACTTTTGGGTCATAGGGTAGGTATGTGTTTAACATTATAGATGGTTGTATCGTTTTTATACTCCCAGCAGCAATATGAAAATATGAGAATTCTTTTTGCTCCACATCCTCACCGACATTTGGTATTGTCATTCTTTTTAACTGAGCCATTCTAGTGGGTATGGAGTGCTGTCTCGTTTCCCTGGTCACTAATGATGTTGAACACCTTGTTAAAGCCTAATCAGCCTGGAAGAAAAGCCTATAGTTTGACAAAATCAGAATGCCCCAAGGAGGGAATTCCAGAATAACTCTAGAATGCTATTCTACCAGAGGGAAGCATCTTTTGTAAGATTCAGGCTCCCACAGATTCTATTCTGAGGAGGGCCTAAAAGAGCTGAGATCCATTTTGATTGGTTGCTGTTTCAGAGATAAGATTGGGAAGATTAGGAGAACTGGGATTCACTAAGGGTTCAGTATTACCATGGGTATCTTCAGTAATAAGTGAAAATAACAGAGCCTGTCTGGGGCATCATTAGTAATGAAGCAATGATCACTCAAAGAGGGGTCTTTTGGCATTTTCCCACAGCTGCATGACCTTGGGGGAAACAGCATTTCCTTGCAACTGGCTCATCTGTGTCCCTGCTCCCCATCTGATTAATGGCAGAGCTGCTTTTACTCAGAGCTGATTTTCATTCAGTCTGTCCCAGATAGATTGACCATTTGTACTCGTTATGTACTTGTGTACACGATGTAGTTATTGACCATTGTGTCTTCTGCTATGAAATATCTGTTCAAATCTTTTCCCTAGTTTTTAAAATTGGGTTATATGTCTTTTTTAAAAATTATTACTGATTTGTAGAAGTTCTTTATATGTTCTAGATATCCTTTATTGGATATATGTATTGAAAATATTTTCTTCCAGTCTGTGGCTTGCCTTTTCATTTTCTAATAGTATTTTTTTTTTAATTGAGAGCAAAGTAGCTGGTTATTAATACATATACTTTGAGGCTGGGTGAGGTGGCTCATGCCTGTGATCCCAGAACTTTGGGAGGCCAAGGTGGGAAGATCATATAAGGCCAGGAGTTGCCGAGCGCGGTGGCTCACGCCTGTAATCCTAGCACTCTGGGAGGCCGAGGCAGGTGGATCACTCAAGGTCAGGAGTTCAAAACCAGCCTGACCAAGAGTGAGACCCCGTCTCTACTAAAAATGAAAAAGAAATTAATTGGCCGACTAAAAATATATAGAAAAAAATTAGCTGGGCATGGTGGTGCATGCCTGTAGTCCCAGCTACTTGGGAGGCTGAGGCAGAAGGATCGCTTGAGCCCAGGAGTTTGAGGTTGCTGTGAGCTAGGCTGATGCCACGGCACTCTAGCCCGGGCAACAGAGTGAGACTCTGCCTCAAAAAAACCCCAAAAAACAAAAAGCAAATCTCAGGTGCCCTT
>CAUYRT010057414.1:0-139175 GCA_963574885.1 Lepilemur ruficaudatus
AGAGGTTCCTATCTGGACACCGTAAAACCAGACCCAGACCGTAACCAAGCTCTTTTTCTGCTGTGACAAGGGGACCTGTCATCATCTGTGGTGTATGTATCATGCTTTGTAAACTTATGTCTTGCTCTTGCTCTATAATCACATCTTGCTTCCCCTCAATAAACTTCACCTCATACTTGCCTTACTTTGGTGCTTCTGGTCATTCTTCAGCCATAAACACACTAAGAACAAACATTTCAGACTAAAACCTGACATACTGTGGATATGTATTTTTTTCCCAAATAGTTCATTTACTTTTTTAGAGCTTAAAAATCATCCTTGAAACAGACTAGTTGTTGCTGTTAATGTTTGTGCATGTGTGCCTTTTTTAAAAAACTAATTTCCTTGATGTTTCCAGAAAAGTTTCATGAATTGCACCATGATAGCTGACTTTCAACACCTTTTAAATGAGGTCACTCGAGTATGGATTGGAATTATATGTAAATTTTGCCTCCAACGGTTACCAAGGGCAAGAAGGCAAGATTAGATGACCATTATTTCTCTGCCTACACAAATTTTTCTCCGACTTTTTATTAGTCAAGGTCAAAATATTTTCTACTTAAACAATTTTCTCTGTCTTAAGTTTATAATCTGTTCCTGCCATGGGAAGATATATGAATTCTTTCCTAGTTTTACCTCTTCTTTACTATTATTTTAATTGGCAGAAGTCAGGACAATTTACACCTTCATATCTACTGCAGGGCTGGGCACACACCCCTTTCCACTCCTGATGAGACTAGATTGACTCACCCTTCATAAACAGATAAAGATCTGAATGGGAAGTATTTTTATTAATAAATACTCTAAGTACCTGAGTTGAAACAAATGTCATGATTGTATTGATTATGAAGAGTTTTGCCTGAGCAAATCTCCAAATTATTTGCAAATTGCCTAATACCGTATATTTATGTGGCTGGGTTTTGACAATTATTTGTTTGGTCAACAAATACTTCTTGCACAACTTCTGTGTTCAGATACTGTGTCAGAAACTAGGATTAAAAAACGATTAATGAGATTTGCCCTTGTCCCTATGGAATTCACAGTCGACTTAAGGAAACAAACACAAAACAGACTACCACAATGCTTGTGGTGAGAATCATAATAGATGCATTCCTGGGGCACTTGGGAGGAGCAGTTAACCCAGTTTTGGAGAAGAAAGAAATTCTTTCAAAAGAGAGAATGTTTCACTTAAGGACTGAAAGATGAGTAGGAAGTTGAAGGTAGAAATGAGGAGGTAGGTGGGAGGTTCTGGAACAAGGGAACATTATGTTCAAAAACCTGAAGGCAAAAAAAAAAGTTACTTTTAAGGAAAATACAAGCAATTCAATATGGCTAAAGCACTGGAGGGATAGGGCAATGGGTCAAACTCAGCTACAGAAGGAGGCAGGCACCACGTGGCTAAGGGCCTCTAACATTCAGTCTCTATTCTAAGGATGCTAAAGTACCACGGGCATCAACGCAGAGACAGGTTTGCTTTTCAGAAAAAAACCACTCAACTAAGTACCATTTGCCTTCTTTGGGGTGGGGGAGGCGGGAAGGAATTGGGAGTTCCAGGAAGTATGTAAACAGGCAGGTTTATAGGTACTCGGGCTCCTTCCAAAGAGCTTTCCAGGTAGCAGCTAAAGATTGGAATCATCTGCACGTATTTGGCAATTTAAGCCTGTGGTCCACTGAGCATCGAAGTTGAGGAATGGTGCCAAATCCAAGGCATTTGGTTATGTTTACAAAGTAGACAATTTGTCAAGTTCCTTTTCAGTAGCTCCCAGGTGTGCTCAAATATCCCCTCTGAAGATACAATATAGACACCCAATAAAATACTTTCCCAAAACACCAACAATATTTCCTGAAATTTTCAGAGGGCATTCAGGAACAATGAACTCAAAAGCTTCTCATGAAGTACCTCTTACTAGCCAAATATGGTGCTAAGTTCTGGGGCTGCAGAGATAGAACCTAGGCCTTGCCTTCAAAGTACTCACAGAGTACTTTGCAACAGAGTCCAAAGGCAATTAATATATGATAATAGCAATGTAATTAGTATTTAAAAAAGGTAATAAGAGAGGAAAGAGCAGGAAAGCCTGGAACAACCAGGGGAGGGCTCTTGGAAGTGGAGGCCTTTGAGCTGAGCCTGAGAATTGAGTTCCTCAGGCAGACAAGAGGCATGGCACAGAGCAGACAGAAGCATCCAGACACATAAAACAGTCTTGTACATTTTACATTTAGGGAACAGCAGGTAGTTCAGAACGCTTGGGAGAAAGCAAGGCTTAAGAGGTCACGTCATAACCTATCTTGTATGTCATAGAATGGAGCAGAAGGAGAAAATCTTGTTGGGCTGTTGCAAAGTGCCTGGGAAAAACTTTAAGAGCCTGAACTAAGAGACAAGAGAAAATGACTGCCTATTTGAAAGATGAAAAAGCAGAAATGAGAAATTAGAGATGTCAATTTTAGATGATACCAAAATTATAACTGCACAGCAGTCAGGAAAAATGATTTTCATTTATGTTCATCACAATAAGTTTGTCTTACAGGAAGTTAAAAATGCTTAGGATAGGGTCTGGACTTTTGAAACTAACACCAATGAGGTCAACCACGTCCTACTACAAGACCTCCCTGGCCCTGCTGTCCATGATGGGGCAAGTTAGTACCAATGAACAAAGATCTTACAATGCAGCATGTGGAGTACAAATGATGCATCTGTGCAGCATGGACCATATTTATGATCTTTGAACTGGGAGGACCTGGGCTTGAAAACTGGCTCCACTACTGACTATATGACTTTGAACTCTAACAAGGTCATATTAACCATGACATTGATGATGATTATTTCTACAGAGAATTGTCACAGTACTGGACCAGTCTCAATAGTCTATAACTGGGAGATGGCTCACAATTCCTTTCCCATCATGCCCAGGTGTTTTTGTTACTCAAAACCAACATCCTTAAGCTCTCCAGGTTGGTTTCATCTAGTGGATGTTCCCAGCACCTTAAAAATCGGGAGGATATTGAATATTTCCTTAGCAAATAGTTTCCTAACAAAAAAGAAACTAAAGTTACTTGTATTGGATGGCATGTGACGTGAAGAGACTTAAAAGAGCTTTTCCAAGCCTATGGTTTCAGGATGATTTCCAGAGGATGCACTTGGAAATCTCACTCAAAGTCACCCATAAATGGCATAAATATATGCACAGTTCAGAGTTTTTTTTCTACCAATAGCATTGATTACCTTTACCAGAACTTGCTGTGTAATGTTACCTGATGGTCCTTTACCTTTCCCAAGAGTTGAACCTGATCCTGCCATTAAGATTCCAAAAAGTTACCGATGCTAAAAATACATGTATGTATGCATATCTATATGTAGATGTTCATACTACACACATTCTTGCACATTCAGAAAGAGGTGTACCTCTTTTGCTGCTACCAGCAGCTTCTCCTACTCCCAGGCTTCTGATCTCTTGGTCTTTCATCACTGAAGCTGGTGCTTACCCTGGAGCTGACATTTTAACGTCAACCCACCAGGTGTTCACAGTCCTCTCTCCTGTGACACTCCTGTAGCAGATGGTGCAAATAGCCTGGCACACATATTCTGATTCATTGCAAAAATCAAACTGTCGGACTGCTGACTAGCTTGGCAAGAAAGGGAGAAAGTCATTGCTGAAAAAACTATTATGAATTATCCTTCGGGTGGTGACTTTGGACTTGTCCCTGCTTAAAGATGATTAGAAATTTACTTAAGCAGATTAAATAAAAGCTTTTAGAGGAGTGCCCTGTTTGCACAGATAGCTATAGGCAGCAGGAACTTGCCCTTACAGAACAAGAGGCAAACAATAGGAAGTCAAAACAAATTAGATCAAATGTAAAGTTTTTTTAAAGTTAATAGATTAAATGGGAACAGTAAAAGTTCTTTCAGACTTTCTAATGTCCCAATACCATTCTAAAATCTCTAACACAAAATTGCTTCTTAATAATACTATTAATATTCTGTGAGATTAAAGAATAGTTTCCAAAAACATTTCATTAATTAGTTATTTTATACAAAGTGCTTTTTACTTTTTGCCCATTTGGAAAAGGTGACTTTGGAAATGTAATAGAATTCTACTAGGCACATCTACACACAGACAGAGAGAGAAGGAGGTCTAAATGTTTTCTTTGTAGTTAGAGCCTTAGACTTAAACCTTCAATTTCCCTTTGTCACTTCCATCACTTTGCTCCACTTTTCCTTTGGATCATTTTGAGGCCCACCATCCCCCAGCACTTCCAGTAGGATCTCTAATGCCTCCCTTTGTAGATTCAGCCATACCCACTTCCTACCCTATGCCTCAGTCATCAACCACAGAGTCCGGGAATGAGTCACAATGCCAGAACCATGGGGATGTCTGGATTCAGTCTTCCCCCCTATCCTTGGTCTATGGCCCATCCCATACCAGAGACTCCTGACTGGAGGCCCCTGCCCTCCAGGGGGGATCCTAGACAGCTACTTTCCAGAGAAGTCTAGATTCTACAACCCATACCCCAACATATAGGCCTATTCCAAGTCTCCTTTATTCAAGGTGCCCTGTACACTAAGGTCTTAGCACATTTCACAGCTAAGCATCCATAATAAAGAACAAATCTTAAAAGAAGCCAATAAAAAAGATAAGCTACATAAGGAGGAGCAAAGGTAAAGATCATAAATAATGTAGACATAATCATTAGAAAGGAGTATAACAACATCTTTAAAGTACTGAAAGAAAAAAAAGAAAACCTGCCCATTTGGAATTCTGTGAAAATGTCTTTCCAAAACAAAGGTGAAACAAACACTTTTTCAGACATATAGAAGTTGAAAGACTGTATCACCTGCCAACTTACACTACAATAAATGTTCAAGAAAGTCCTTTTGGCATAAAGAAAATGGTATCAGATGAAAATATGGATCTACATAAAGGAATGAAGAGCACTGGGTATGGTAACTACATGGTAAATACATAAAATATTTTTATTATTATTTAAATGTTTTTAGAAGGTGACTGATGGTTAACTAAAAATAATAATAATAACATATAAAAATAAAACATCTGACAATAGCAAAAAGGTTGGAAAGGGATAAATGGAAGTAAACTATTGAAATGGTCTTCTATAATTCACAAAGTAGTTTATATCACTTCATGATAAACTGTGAGAAGTTAAAGATTTATACTATAAAAATAAAAAGAAACCACTAAAATAATAAAACAAAGAGTTATAGCTAATAAGCCAGTATATTAGATAAAATGAAATCTTTAAAAACATTTACTTTATTCAAAAGAAGAAATAAAAGAGGATAAAGAGAACAAGAATAGGTGAGATAAATAACAAGTAGATTTAAATCTAATCATATCAATAATCACATTAAATGTAAACGGTCTAAATATTCCAACCTAAGGTTAGAGACTGTAAAATTAGATTAAAAAAAAAAAAAGACCTAACCTTATATGCCTATAAGAAATGCATTTTGAATAGAAAGACACAGACAAGTTAGGAATAAAGAAATGAAAAATGCTGACATAAATCAAAAGAAAGCTGGAGCAGCTGTATTACTAGCAGACAAAGCAGATTTCAAAGCAAAGAACATTACTGAGGATAAAGAAGTTGTTTCATAGTAATAAATGGGATGGATCAATTCATCAAGAGATGCATAAACATTTATTCATCAATAACAGAGCTTAAGCATGAAACAAAAACTAACAGAATTATAAGGAGAAATAGATCAATTCATGATTAGAAAGATTTCAATACACATTTCTCAAGAACTAATAAAAAACAAGTGGATGAAAAATCAGTAATGTTATAAAAGTCTTAACACTATCAAGAAACTTTAACTAATTGATATTTGTGGAACATTCCAGCCAACAATATCATTCCTTTCAAGTACACAGGAGCATTTTCTGAGGCAGACTATATTCTGGGCCATAAAACAAGTCTCAAATTTAACAGGTTTTAATTTATACAAAATATATTCTATGACTATGGTAGAATTCAATTAGAAATCAATAGCAGAAAATTATGTGTAAAATCCCCAAATATTAAGAAATTAAATAGCACATTTCTAAATAACGCATGGATCATAGAAGAAATTAAAAAGGAAATTAGGATGTATTTGGCAGTTTCACAGAAAGTTAAACATATGCTAACCATATGACCAAGTCATTCTGCTCCTAGATATTTGCCCAAGAGAAAAAAGAGTTTATACCTATACAAAGACCTGTGCATAAATGTTTACAGTATCTTTATTTTAATAGTAAAAAACTGAAAGCATCCAAAATGTCCAGCAACAGATGAAGGGATAAACAAACTGTGGTATATCCACACAATGGAATACCATTTGGCAATAAAAAGGAGGCAACAACTGATAGATGCTACAACATGGATGAACCTCAAAATAATTATGTTGAGTGAAAGAAGCTGGATATAAAACAGTATGCATTGTATGATTCCATTCATATAAAACTCTAGAAAATGAAAACTAATCCCCGATAGCAAAAACAGATCAGTTGTTGCCTGACAATATGGCAGAGGGTAGAGAGGTTCACAAGGAAGTTTTCAGGGTGAAGGACATGTTCATTATCTTGACAGTAATGATACTTTTGTGGGCATATACATACAAAACTCATCAAATTATATACTTTAAATACACTGTTTGTCAATAATACACCATTATTAGAAAACAAAATGCCACCCCGGCTGTGATCAAGACCGTATTTGGTAATATTAAAATCACTACCAAAAATTATCCAATTCAATGGTTTTCAAGCTGTGGAGTTTCCTCAGGGCCTGCAGAGGGATAGTAATGGCTGTGCACACATTCATTCTTTTTCAACCGGAAAGGTGGAATGACTTGCTTAAAGGCACACAGAGCTAGGGCCAGATCAGACTCGGGATTGCCAGGTTGCCAATTTCATGTTCTTTTAAATACAATCTACTGCCTCTCTTTGGAATCCCCACAATAAAGTTGGCAAATGGAGATGTTCCCAGCTAAAAGGCCACAGAATGAAGGTTTGTCCTTTCCATAAATAGATACATTATCTTGGACCAGTCTAAATGATGAAATTTTTCCAGTTATGTTATAGACCCTAGTATTGTAAAGGAAATGAAAAGAAATGCTAGAGTTATGTTGAGTTGTATTCCTTTGTTCATTTTTTCAACTCTATGGAGTGCTAAAAGAACATTATTAAATACAACAAAAAATTTATTTTATTTAAATAAATCATTAGAAACACATTTCAATATAAGTTATTAGTGAAGAACATAGGCATTGGAATCAGTCATGTTCATATTCCAGCTCTGCAAATTCCAGCACTGTTTGTTAATGGACAATTCACCTAACTTGTCTCAGCCTATTTGCTCATCTTCAAAATGAAGCTAAGAAGTGCTTATTGCAGAGAATTGCTGTGAGGATTAGATAAAACAGGACAGGTGTTGCATTTATCATTGACTAGAGTGTGGTGAGAGAGAAAGAAGCATAAGGTGAAGTTGGAATATTAGGGGACATCTCTCTTTTTGGTTTGAAGTAGGTGCTATCAATATTCTCCACTGCACGAAGGTAAAGAACAAGGTAGGAACAGATTTTTGCCTTACCCACAAGCACTTAGAAACTGAAATGAAAATTTAGAGTGTTATTTGGAATAACAGATATCTTAGAAACTAGAACTCTGCCAATCTGAAATTCTAACGAGTAGCAGCAAATACATAAGTTTTATTGTGCCTTTTTTTCAAAGAACAAAATGCCTACATTTGAGAGTCCCTATGAAGTATATCAACCTGATAATTGTATCCAGATGCTCATGTTGCTCCATCTACTGGGCCCCTCCCCCTGCTGTCCCACAGACGCTCCAAGTTCAGAGTGCCCAGCCTTGAATTCCTCATTTTAACACTGTCACAGTTCCCACCTCACCACACACACCCACAAATTCTGCTTCTCCCCAACTATTTTCTACCTCACTTATGGCTTCAATGTGGCAGTGACTAATTCCCTATGACAGAAAGCTTGGAATCAACCATATTCCTCCCTCATCCCCCACATTCAACCAAATCTCCAAATTCTGTCCATTTCCCATCTAACTGTGTCCTCTTTGTTCCGTTTTATCGTGTCTTCCATCTTCTTAGTTCCAGAAGCCACCATCTCTCACCTGAAATAAGATGATGGCTTCCTAAGATAAAGGTCTCCCTCTATCCCTTCCCATCCTCTTGTAAATCACCTGCCATGATGCTCATGACCATCAATCTAAAACAAAAGGGCCACCAAGTCACTCTGCTGATTAAACCCTCAATGCCTCCCCCAGTATCTACAAGCCAAACACAAGCTCCTTAATAATGGCATACAACTGCCTCCTGGTGTGGCTTCTGTTTGGATCTCTGGCTGCTCAGCTGCCCTACCCTCACCCTCCCTCCCATCTTTATACTCCAGCAATAATGAATTTCTAATCACTATAACACACCATATGTCAGTGTCATGGGCATTCAATTCCTTCTGCCTGGAATGCTCCTTCCCACCTCCTCTTGGCCACCTAGTGAACTCAATGAAGCCTTCTATGACACACTCCTCACATTGGTCCCCCACAAAGTTAACTACTCTGGTGTTTATATTTATACTGTTGCCCCTTTCAGGCTGTGCTGTAATCATTTGTTTATATAACTCTCTACCACACTCAACTGTCAACTCCTCAAGCTTAGCAGTCATGCCTGTTCATCTAAATATCCGCATTACCTAACTCAGTGCCTGGCATATGGTAAGAGCTTAATCTATCTTTTAATTCAATGTGACTATTTACTGATCCTTGATTCTCTTCATGTTTATACAGATAATATTTTTACAATCTATTCTGGGAATTTCTACATGCCTGGTTACAATGCTTAACAGAAACCAATGCTGAAATAGAACATCTTCTTCGGCTCAAACCAAATTGACAGACTGAGGATTTGGGAAGGGGACATTGAGTCAAATAGCAGTGTGAGAGCATTGCAGCACTGCAGATCAGGGGATGGGACATGATCATGCCCACCCTGGCATTGTAAAGGTGGCAGACAATCTGAGGGAATCTGGAGTTCGTTGGTATCTGTTTTAGGGACCATAAATCAATCTTTTGCTTCCCCCTCTGGCAGGTGGTGCCCTTCATGATGAAAAGAGGCTCTGTCATGATGAGTCAAATGTTTATTACATTGAGTCAGCAGCACCAGCTCTTCCATGTCAGAACTCAACTAAATGCTAACAGCACATCATTAACAAACTGCAAAACCCATGTGTCTCCTCATGACATTCAGCATTAAACTGGAAAATGTTTAAAGCCAACGCTCCTAAATCTGACAGGATTGGAAAAGCAGTAATCAGCCCTTTAATCTTCTTTATTACACACCACGGTTATATAATTAATTGATACTTTTAATAGCCCCCAAACTTGACTTCCTCATACCAACTTTAAACATCTCTCCTGCCCCTGCTTTACCTTTTATGTGAAACTCCTTCTCTCACTATTAAATGTAAAGAAAATAAAAGTTCCTTTATGAATTTACAAAAAAAAAAAAAAAAAGAAGCTAAAATTTGCCAGTATAGAGCTATCTGTCCTTTTTGGCAAAACAGAACCCATCGCTCTTGAGTATGATGTCACATTAATGACATGCAAATTCCTCCCATGATAGGGCCTGACTTCTGAAAATTTTCTTTGAATGGGAATTTCTCTCCACTGAAAAGTCCAGTCCTGCAGCACAAGAATCCAATGTGCTATGGATGAGCAGACTGTCTTTACTAACAATTACTGTATAGTTCAACATTTAGAAAATTCGATCAAATGGGATTCCCTGTGTTAATGAGAAAACTCTCAGAATAGAGGGAGTACTCCGTAATGGAAAATTCAACTCTGTTCTTCCAATAAAAATGGTGTGGCACCATTCATTCAGCTGTCAGAGGTGCAGATAGCTGTTTATTTAGGCCATTTTCTCCCCCATATAGCACAAACCACCTTTCCGTTTCTTCCACTTCAGCAGAATTCTTAACTTGAAATTAAATACTTGCATCCCAACAGTGGAATATTATTCAGCACTAAAAAGAAATGAGCTATCAAACCATGAAAACACACAAAGGAAACTTAAATGTGTATTACTAAGTGAAAGAAGTCAATCTGAAAAGGCTACATATTGTATGATTCCAACTCTATGACATTCTAGAAAAGGCAAGACTATGGGGCAAAAAGATCCATTGTTGCCAGGAGTTGGGGAGAGGAAGGGATGAATAGGTGGAGAACAGAGGAGTTTTAGAGCAGTGAATCTACTCTATAATTAAGTGGTCTCTAACCTTTTTGGTACCAGGGACCAGTTTCATGGAAGACAATATCTCCATGGACGAGGGAGGTGGGGCTGAGGGGTGAGGCAGAGCTCTGGCAGTGATGTAAGCAACAGGGAGTGGCTGTAAATCCAGATGAAGCTTCACTTGCTCACCCACTGCCACTCACCTCCTCCTGTGTGGCCTGGTTCCTAAGTTTCATGAAAGACAGAAGGCAGGTGTGGGGGGATGGAGGGGGCAGAGCTCAGGTGGTGATGTGCTGCCCAGATCCTAACAAGCCACAGACTGGCAGACTAGTACCAGGCCATGGTCCAGGGGTTGGGGACCACAGCTCTATATAATGACATACGATGTACGTCATTATACATTTGTCAAAAAAAACCGCAGAATGTACAACACCAAGAGTGAACTCTGATGTAAACTATGGATGTGTCGATGTAGGTTCATCAGTTATAACAAATGAACCACTCTGTTGGGGGATCTTGATAATACAGGAGGCTGGGCATGTGTGGAGGCAGTGGGTATATGGGAAATCTTCATATCTTCCACTTAATTTTGCTGTGAACCTATAACTTCTCTAAAAAATAAATTTTATTAATTAAAAAGATAAATGTTAATACTTGATGAAGAGGTCTTCCCAGCTGCTTATTCAAAGGAATATCTTTTCTGGTTTGTTGAGCCATTCCTAAGTCTTTCCTGTATATGAGAAGAATGCTAGAATAACCCTTTAGATTTTTTATCTAAAGGATATTTTTAATTGCAATAATCTTTCTCATACCTGGTCCCAGACAGTCCAAAATAAGAGCCAAGGCTGCACTAAGAACAGTTTAGACACATGCCTTGCTCAATTCTCCTCACATTATCAGAGAATGCTGGATCTCCAAAGAGAATGAACATAATAGGATTCAATTTTAATCAGTGTAATTGTTGCTGCCTTGGTACTGAACTATCACACTTATTCACAGATATCAATCTCAGAGAAAATAAATTGCAGTGGGTGAAAAATGCCTTGGAACCACATAACAAAAACTCTCCCAGCCCACCATACACTATGCTATTAGTTGCCATAGACAACCTTCCTCAGAGCCCTCTCAAATCCCGACACCCTTCAAATCAAGATGAAATTCATAAAAGCAAAAGAGTTTCTTTCTACTCCTCTGCCTCTAGCTTCCTGCAGCAGTCAGCCAGCTTGTTCCTTTCTCCAACACTGCATCCTGGCGTACACTCAGTTGTACCATAAAACTTTAGACTTTTAATAAACTATAAAATTAACCAGAACTTTAAGATAAATGGCTATTGCATGCAGCGATTTAAAAAAAAAAAAAAAAAAAACTTCCAAATAGAGCTGGGTGTAAGCAAATGCAAGCCACATTTTACAAGGGTGTGCAAACTGTCTTTGCTAGAGGTGTGGACTTGATGTTGCCTGTCTCTCAGAACTGCAAGGGTGGGGAGGGGGCATCCCATGAAAGATAGCAGAGAGCACTCATGCTGTTTTTATATTTGGGGCCAAGATTTCCTAATTATTTCTCTACTTGTCCTTTGCTTTTTTAGCTTTCCTTTGAGGAGGTAGGGTGGAGCCCATTTCCCCTTTTGGCACTGGGTTATATGGTTCTCAGGCAATAAAACCTTGGACCTCCCTGGCTGAGGAGCTCCCTCCGTGTTTGATGGCCCTCTCAGTTTTCCACTCTTAATCAGTCCTCCCTGGAGCACATACACATACAGTTTATATTACATGTTCTTTCTTGTAAAAACAAATGCACAGTGCTGTCCTACAATGGATTAAACCACCTCCATCTCCTCCCTACCTCCATCCAGTGGGGATTTTTAAAGCCTGGTAATCCGTAAACACAAAAACATAAATATTGTTCAGAAACAGGCACCAGTATATTAGCTGCAGGCAGAACGCTTTGCTTTCGGTAGTTGTTTTATAATTTTTGTGTTTCTCTGGCACTAACCCAAGTGCCTGCAAAAAGTAAACTACATTAACATTTTATCTTCATGTTGCTACCCCGACTGCCGCATTATTTGGCACCTTAGGGGAAGCCCATGCCCGTTTTCATGCTGACAGGCAGCTTTCTGAGCTGGTGCTGTAGGTGGTCTCACACCTGCTTCCCGAGCCAGAGCACCAGCAGCTGTTATTCTAAAACCTGATTTGAGTAGGTTGAATTTTGTTGATACATTTCCATGGTGCCATTTATGAGGTAATGTTTGTGGCTTCAGACCATGTGAATTGCTCTGTACCTGATTGAAGAAATAAAAATTTCATAGCATCATCAAACAACTATTTTTCCTGTAGAATATACACACACCCACAAGATCCTCCCACATTTACATTTAGTCACAAAACCAAAGCCGGGGGAAAAAAAAAAAGTACATTAAGAAATGAAGCACAGCAATGTCCTTGCCTCTGCCACATATATTTTCAGCTTAAATATTCCCTGCAGTCAGCAGCCTGTGCCTGCGCTGGCCCCCTCTGCCAAACCTTTCCTACACCCCACGTCTTCCACCTTCCATGAGTAGATATATATCAGACATGCATGCAGTGAGGATGGAACACTAAGCCTCTCCAAAACTGAAACGGTCCAAAAAGAACCAATAAATAGGAACTGTAACCGTTTTGACTCATGTCTGAAGTAGAAGCCTGCTATTAATTGAAGACACAATCATACAGAAGATTGGACAACGGGTCCCCAAGCAAGTAGCAGAAAGTCTCTCAATGCCACATTTCTAAAATTCAAGCTATATAAACTGAACTCCATTGTAGATTGTTTTATATGTTTGCAAGCCACTGTAGGCTAACCAAGTGTGAACAGAACCCAAAACATTCTAAATCCTATGCACCTGACATGAAAAATATATTGAGGAAAATGTATTTTTCTCCATGATCAGTGAGTTTGATCACAATCTTGAAAAATTCTAAGGACAAAATTCCTTGGGGTAGATCATAGGACATTTGTCATGGTTCAAAGACTTTTCAACGTAACATCAAATAAGCCATGACGAAGTGTTATTAAGATTCACGTTTTTATGCCTTAACTCCAGGCTAAGGCACCAATCGACAGCCACCATCAGAACTTTTCAGTCCACAACCCAAATGCCTTGTCATTTAATTTCCTTGTGTACATTTCTGTGAACAATCAGCCCCTGCTTTCTTTCTCCTCTCTTCCTCCTCCTCACTAGCATCATAGCACACACAGCTTATATTTCGTACCATACATAAGAATAAAGGGAGGTATTTCATGAACATAAAAACAATTAGTGACAAAGATTCATAAATAGATGCAATTAGCCAAGTGTAGACCATATTGTCTCAGTTTCCTGAAGGATTGTATCCACTGACTTGCATTTTGATGTTAAGTCTTTTACTTTCAGCAAAGAAGGATCAATAAGAACTTGATCTGCTGCTTCTTTCAGGGTTTTCTATACAAGGTTCCACCTTGCAAAACATAGAGCTAAGTGCTTGGAAAAGCTTTTCATTCTCTCAGGAGCAGAGATGAGCTCCTTTAGGAAGCAGTCTGGTATAGACATGAAAAGATCCTGGGGTCACATTGCCTATGTTCAAAACCCAGCTCCACCACTCATCAGCCATACTCTCTTGAACAAACTACCTAACCTCTGCTACTCCTCAGCTGCAAAATGAGAGGTGTTGAGGGAGTGAGGTTGGGGATCAAGTGAGATACACTCACGCATGCAAACCACATAGAACTTAGTATTTACCACTTAGCTTTTACCTCAGAGTATCTCATTGTTGACTTTTATTATTTGTGAACACCAAAAACAATGTGGCTGCCCATGCTCACCTTTTCCTTTTGACCACCAGGAAATTCAGGTCAAGTTTTCAGCCCAAACATAGTAACCAATAATACTTTGCAACTGATGTATCTATGTTTTATTTGTTTTTTTCTCAGTCTGACTTTTTTCCAAATCTATATTTTTCCTATTCTTGATGTTTTATTATTAAGTTATATATATTTTAATAGCATGATTTAAATTCTCTGCATTAAACCAGAAGGAGGAGAAAATATGTAAAAGTAATCCCAGAAATTATCGATAAGTTTGTAGCTACAAATGTGTAGATTTGAAAGTAGCCAAGAAAAATCTGAGTAACTATGGTGATTATATAATTTCAAAGAAGAATTTAGGTCCTGCATTGTGATCCCTCATAAGAAAGCATTTATTAGTCAACAAAGAGTGTTCTTCCTGGAAAAGAAAAATTAAAAATGATTTTTCCCGTTTGCAGTACCTCAGGGAAACTCACTTTAAATATCAGTCTCTTGTGAATTTGTTTACTATGAGAGTGATTCTCTGAAAATTTAATAAATTTTGAAAGCATAGGAAACAAACTGAGCTTTTAAAATTGCAAGGCTGGGAATAAACTCTGGAACACTGTACTCATATTAAGGCAGAAAGCTAAAAAGATGTCAGCCTTGAAGCTTTTTCTGATTCTTGAAACCGTGTCTTCATGATCCAAAGATTTTAGAATATTAAAATGCTAAAATACATCAAAACGACATTGGTCATATCAGAGGACTATGCAAAAATAATCAGTCATCTCCAAAAGTATTGTGCTAGAATAACTCATCCCTCGATGGGTGAGCAGTGTGCTCACGGCGAGAGCTGAGTGGTGTGCTTCATGAATGCAGAGCAGTCACCTGTAGACGAGGTCCATGCAGTAGAGTTATAGGGTATGTGAAATGGAGGGATAGAAGATTGGCATGCTGAAATTCCTGGACATCTTTTCTAAGAAATTTGGCAAGGTTTGGGGGTGTGTTACTAGTTCGACTGCCAGTATAAGGGACACCATACAGTCCTGTGACACCAGCTTTATTTCCCCCAACTCCCTCCTACCTATGCTTGTGGTTGGGGCTCTGGCATCTTAGCTGAGGAACAGGACCTTAGTTGCCATTATCACTGAAAACATCAAGTTCACATGGCAGATGCTGATGAGCACAGGCCAACCAGTAAACATCATCTCCTTCAGGGTTGCCGATGCCATGAAAAACACAGAAGGCTTTGATGGATTAATGAGCAAATGCAACCTCTGTGTTCACACAACCAACTATCCCCACAGTTCTATGTTGAAAAGAGCTTTTACGCATTGCCCCATTATATAGGGTAAGTGACAAGTAATTTAACAACCCTACTTAGTTGCAGACACCCTTACACTACACACTTTCTAACAATTAAAGGTTCATTTGTGTTGATGTTCCTACTTTGTAAAATATTACCAGGATTGACTAAACTTCTTTCAACAACAAGATTATTGGTGACCTATGCAGGAGTAGTTTCAGTAAAGGTGCAGGAGAAACCAGGTACAGAAAGTTTAAAGAGAAATTAATGGTGAAAAGAATAGACTTTAAAGATAGAAAGATTTTTTTTTTTAAGGCATTTGGCTACAAAGGGAGAGAATATTAATTCAAGGCTAACTTCCTGAAGCGACTGCCGAGCGAGAGCCCATGAGATCAGCTAGAGAGTGTGTTGCATGGACCACAGAGGACCTCAGCATGGAGGTCTCCTCAGGCAACCTCCAGGGAACTCACAGAGTGAGTTCCCATTTGAGAGCACTATTCTATAGGCACCTGCTAAACAGGTAGCACCATTTCAATAACATCTCTTCTGGAATAATTTCCCTTTTCTTGTAACCTTACTTAATCACTTCCTATAAAGCAATAAATTATAGAGGCAATCCCTCCCAAGATGGAAGGAGATGAGGTCCAGGGCACAGGTGAAAAAGAGTAATCATAAATGAGAAGAGAAATATTGTTAATTGGGAAGATGGAAGGTAAAGTTGTTTGTTGAGAGCTTCTCTGCCTGGTGGCCTCTGTGGTGTAGAAGGCAACTTCATGTACGGCAAAAAAAAAAAAAAAAAGTACACTGAGTGATAGGAAGTTGAGAAGAACAATGGTCAAGATCAGAAATAACAATTGTGATTGAAAAAAAATAAATTTAATTAAACCAAAAAAAAAAAAAAGAAATAACAATTGTGGACAATGAGAAACAGAGAACAGCTTATGGAATTAGACTACATGATTTCACACAAACTGACATGTTTGGAGTAAGTTATTTAGTTTCTAGGACTCAGTTTTCTCATTTGTAACAAAACCACAAACAATCTACCTCATAGGAGGATTAAATTAGATAATGTGTTCATAGAAGTTTGAACAGTACCTGGGATAGGGCATTCTAGCTCAACAATTCTAGCTATGATGAGATATTACCCAGAAATATGGGGAACATTTCCAGGCAGTACTGGGGGCCCAGCTAAATGACTGACTGGCTGACCTAGCCCCCACACCCTATTTTAATTTTCTCCATGGCACTTATCACCCAGGAGAACACTAATATACTTACTTACATACTTCTCATTCTCCGTGCAAGAATATATGCTCTATTAGGCAAGAATTTGTGTCTGTTTTGTTCACTAATTCATGCTCAAGTCCTAGAAGAATTCCTGGCACATAACAAGTTCTGAGTAAATGCTCTTTTGAATGAATTGGATAAATTAATGTCAGTAAACTGGGTGCTCTCTAGATTGGGTGCTTTTTGAAGGCAATAATTGAGGTCTTAACTTCTGTATTCTCAACATCTGGACAAGCAGGCAATAAAGGTTTGATAGTTCAAATAGACTTGAGTTTTCTGAGCCTAGGATTCCTCATACATAAGTGTTGAAGTTAATGATCTCTACCTCTCAAAGTGGGTTTGAGGATTAAAGGGATAACTTTTGTAAAGCACCTAGCACAATGTCTAGCACATATAGATGCCTCTGGCGGTTACTTGCTATTGGGACTTCAGATCTATTCTCAGCCCTTCTCTGCCTATGGAGTACTATTCAGCCATAAAAAGAAATGGTGATCTAATACCTCTTGTATTATCCTGGATGGAGCTGGAGCCCATTCTTCGAAGTGAAGTATCACAAGAATGGATAAATGAAAAATGCATTTTAAAACCTTTGTGACAGCATTCCCATTAGTACTCAGTTAAAAAAAAAAGAGAGAGAGAGAGCGAGAACCCAATCTCTCCTTATGCATAATGTTACATGTCCCAGGTTCTCCTCCCTCTTCCAGCCACATAGAGGCTCAAATTTAGAGACCCTAGGAGATCCTTTCCAATTACTTCCCTACTCTTGGAAACTGAGCACAGCTCAAGAGTCAGAAAAGCTAGAACTATTGGCCTGAGGTGCACGACTGAGATTGCCAAAGCTCCGGCTGAGCCAGAGTTAAGCATCACTCTAACTCTTAGAAGAAAAGTAGTGGATCACCCAATTAATTCCTCCAAAAATTTCCACTTACAACAATATATCCAGCAATTATCCATTTCTTTCTAACTTATCCCTGGACTTTTAAACTGCTTATAAAGCCAAAAATATTATATCTTGCTGTTATAAGATTAAGTTTCATTTTAGTCCCTGAAAGAAGTCAAAACAAAAAGGAGAGAAGAGGGAAACACCTCTAAGCCATGCATAGCTAAGGATTTGGTTTCAGATCAATGTTAAAGAGCAGAGATAATTAGAAACATCATATGATTTGTGTACAACACAAGAGCTGCATTGCTAACTAAAACCATAACTGACCTAATTTCACTGAATGTTCCAACAAAAATGACAGACATGCAAAGAAAGAAATATAATCCTAGCAAGTGGATGATCCATATTTTCCCCTTGAGTTTCAAACATTCCTCAGACAGTGGACAATACTGACATGTTGTTGACAAGAGTGCAGACCTTGAGATGGCCAGCAAGAATGTCTGCACTTCAGAAAACCCACCAGATGACAGTCGCTTGACCCCAAAAAGATCGGTAACCAATCCATCACAAAATCCTTCTACCAAATACATTAACAAATTTAAAGGTCCTATACTGTGAATTCATTTCCCTCTTTCAGTATAGGACAAAATTAACTACATCATGACCCTCCGCTAAATGATTCACATGTCTCCAACTGCATGCACACTGAGCGGTACCCACACAGCACGGCCAGTAACAGCCCAAAGTCTAATCTCTTTTTCAGACAGATTCTCATTCCTTACTGCAGCCATTCCTCCATGTAAACATTCTTGTGAAAAGGGCACATTTTGTAAGTTATCTCAGATCATCTGGCAGGATTGAAGCTATAAGCTGGCATTTTATTTAACTTGCTCTACTTGGAAATTCCTTACATCAGCTCTGCTTTCACAAAAGGAGTCTGGCTGTGCTGTTTTCTCTTAAATATTCTTTACTGAATCCTGGTAGGCAAATACTTATGAAGTCTACCCGATAAAGTGTCAGAGAGAGTACCGTGTCAGAAGTCTCAAGATGGAGAGGACCCAGGGAAAATGCTTGCCCATAACAAATAAGGATGAGAGCATCAGCAAATTGGAAAGTCCAACCTCTGAAACATCTTATCTCTATCTCGCCTGTGCTGCCTTATCTAAGGCTGCTTATCTGTCTCCCTCCTTTTAAGTAGGGACTTGCCCTCCATTCTCCATTCCCATGGTTTTAGAAGAAAAAGATAGAAGGTTGCACTCACCACAGAGGTGCCTGGATCCACTATTGTTTAGGAATGAGCTCATTTATTAGAGAGATGCTGTCACACAGCAACTGCAGATAACAATATTAGCTCCCTGTGAACCTGCTGAGGTACTGTCCGTTCGAGAGATGCAGGTAAAGATATGCCAGGCCCCTGGCCAAACACACAATTGTTAACATCGCTCACATTCTCAGGACAGAGTAGGTAGGGATTGCAAGATCTGTATGTCAAAGGACTGCTAAGACCTTCTCACTGGAAAGCAATTCTCTGTTTCTGCATGAATGGAGCCTTGTATTTGATTTTCTAGAAATTATTCTGCAGGCCATTAACTCATTCAATGAACATTTATTGAGCAGGGGATGCTGTGCCAGATGCTAGTAAGGGTCATGGCGAATCGAAATGCTCCCTTGCTCCGTGTGATGCGGGAGAAAGATCCATAAGTAGATAATCATGATCTAGAATGACAGTAGCTGGGATAAACATGGTGCACTGTGGTGGAAAGAGCAGGCAGAACCAGGTTCAGACCCCAGCTCCACAATTCACCACTGTGCCACCTTGGGTGATCTTAGATAATTCTGAGTCCCCACTTCCTGATCAATAAAATGAGAATATCTTTTTTTATAGATTTGTTTTGAGAAATGAGTGAGAAAATGTATGTAAAACACCAATCGCTGTGCCAGACACATGGGAGATACGTAAGAAAGGGGAGCTGCTGCTGCTGATGCTTTGGACCTGGGGACTTGGGAGACGACCAAGCAGAGGGTAAGTCTGCCCCCACTACAGGACAGTCACTTCCCATGGGAAATAATATGTAAGCCAGGTCTTGAAGACTATTGCTTCAGATATTTATTTCTGCATAACAAACCAAAAATTACTGCCTTCAAATACTCATCTCATGTTGCTGCGGAGTGTGTCAGTCAGGAACTCAGATGAGTGGCTCATCTCTGATCCATGTGGTATCACCTGAGGCAGCAGAGGCTGAAGGGTCCACTTCCAAGAGGGTCCCTCACTTGTCTGTCTAAGACCTCAGTGTTCCTCAGACTCTCTTTCTAACATCTCATCCTCCAGGGCGTCTCCATGTGGCTTGGGCTTCTCACCAGCATGGCCGTCTCAGGGTAGCCAGATCTATCACGCTGCAGCTGGCTTCCTCCACAGCAGTCCAAGTGATAGGAAGTGAAAGCCACCAGTGTCTGAGGCTTGGGCTTGTCATATTCCATTGATTAAGTAGTCACAGAGTCTAGCCAGATTCAAAGTGAAGGAATACAGACCCCATCTCTCCATGAAAGAGGTAGCAAAGATTTGAAGCCATCTTTAATGTGTCACAGATGTGTGGGGAATCACTGGACGGAAAACTAGGGGAGGCATTTCCAGACCCAGAGAATACAAGAGGTGGACAGAGGCTGGAGGTGGACACAGCATTTACCTTCTCCCAGTTTCAAGTCTAAGGCACACAGTTGGAGGCAGGGGACAGGTGGGGTTATTGTCTGTTGCTCAACTTTTCAAATCAGTTTGCACCTGTGTAGAACTATGGGGACTCATCATTACCTTGGAAGTAAGGAAACTGATCCTCCAGTTCAGTGTTTCTCATCCTGATGATGCCACATATCTAGTGTTGATGGAGAAAGTCTAATGTTCAGCGATTATAAGGTGAGCTACTCCACAACCACTCTCTCTCATTCTTCTGTCCTTACAACCAAATCTTTTTTGACTCCTGATTGTTCCCTGGGTCATATATCAGCTAGAATATTTACTGAAGTCTGCTGACATTATATCCATCTTTCACTCCTGATTCCCCACTGAACTCTAAGCATCTAAGACGCACCTGCATCTTCCTATATCCTGGTGATAGTTCCATATCTAGCCCATGCTGAGCCAAGAGCAGTTTTAGTTCTAGGAAAACACAATCAATAAGGTATAATTTGTTTCCTTGAGGGACATCTCTTGCTCAGGGGCACTGAAATGAAGACAAATCACTAAAACACACTGGGGCAAACACGAAGTCAAATGAAACATGGGGCCACAAAGATGTGCTTAAGCCAGCAGAAGGACTTATTTGGGGCTATCAAAGGTTCCTAAACAATTTTATAAAAAATACACACACACACACACACACATACACATACACACAGTGAAAGAGTGATTAGGATCCAAATTTAAAAGAGAAAAAACATTCTCTGAGCAGCTTTTTAGGGAGAGGCATATGTTATAGAGGTGTGATATATGTTGATTGTATAAATGATATCATAAACCTTGTGGAGTTTTTTCTATTCTGGTAAACTTTTGCCTCAAATAACCCCACAGCAGAACTTTGGAGTAGCAGGCATTTTTGCCTATCTTAACTACTGCCCCTCTGACCTAATGTTCCACCATTTTAACTATCACTCAAGTAACTAATGAATTTCAGACTAAGCTTGGCATTCTTAACCAGTAAAATTCACCCCCTTCCTTTTCAACCCACACCCAGATTTTCCTGTTGGTGTGAGATCATTCAGAGTGTACCGTGGAGAAAGTCATCAGAAGCAGAGGGCGGAACAAGAGCCAGGCTGCTAGCCACGATGAGCCACCCCGCAGGGCTACCCACACGTTCCCCACTTTCTGGTTTTTCTTCCTCCACTAGTTCACTGCTTTTTCCTCTGTCATCTGTTTCAAAGAACCCTCATAAATAAGCATTAAAAGTTAACCTAACCAGCTTTTTACAATTATTATATAATTTAAAGGGAACTCAAAGAACATCTCATTCAACTTGCCACTTTGCACAGTAAGAACTGAGTCCCAAATATATTAAATGTTTTTCCCAACATCACAGAACCAGTGTCTGACTCCACTAAAGCAAGTTGTCTTTCCATAGCCATGTCCAAAAAGGAAGGAGAATTAGCTATGAAGCACTGTGAACAGGAATCACAGGACTGCTACGTTTTAAAAATATGACCTGTTTTACCTATTTGATCATAGACAATCCAAGAACATCTCAAATTTACACAAATTCAAGGCAATAAACCTTCCAAAACAGTCTTCTAAATCAATTCAAGGAATGAAGCTAAATACTCCTAATCCCTAAGGAAAGAATACATTATGAATTCCAGTGTTTTTTCTAACTGGAAAAATATTCATCAATTATTTTAAATATGAAAATAAGTTCTTAATAAAAATTCACTCTAAGAATAAGGCAAGTGTGTGTGTTTTTCTTTCAGAGTCAAATTCTTACCTTCCATAGAGAGAGTTAATGATGTGGATTAAAATTTTGTGAGTTTAAAATGATGGCCAAATCCTGAATGTTACAAATAGTGCTTTATTAACACACGAGTGACATCACTGAACTGCTATAAAATAGACAGTCTCTTCTTTAGCCAGCAGAAAGGAAGTTGGTTTATATAATAGCAATTATATAATTCAGATTATATAATAATGATTATACAATAATGTTCTACTATTTTGCCTTAATAGCTGTGCTATGATAGAAACAAAATACTATTTATGCTACCCTTTCATTGAAGCCAATAAAAATTATAAGGCCACTGATTTTATTTAAAGATGTCTACTTATTACAGATTTCTTTTAGATTTAGCTACCACAAAAATAACTGTTGGGCTATAAATATGGATGACTGGATAATTTAATCCCATACTATCTTAGCCAAACCAAATCAAAACATATTGAACTTCTATCTTCCACTCAAGTAATTTTTCTTTAACTATTTTTCTCCAAGCATTTTTGATACATTCTGACTTGCTGGTTGTCTAACTTTTGGTTAGTAACCACAGTCATCCAGAATGACCCCCCATTACTGAGAGCATAGGAGAAAGTATGATCTGACAAGCAGGACTGTGCTCAAGGCAACCCCCCAGTATAGAGTCCCAACACTTCAGCTGGGGTCAAGATTGACTAAGACTCTTGGTTGGACAGTTTACAGGGATGCAGCAAGCATTAAGATGAGCAAAGTTCCACAGTATATTCCATCTGGGAGTTGACACTTCAGGTAGACAATCATCAGTGTAAATAAGTAAACGTGAAAAGTAAATAGTAGTCCAAAGGGAAAAAAAGTAATAATAATATTGCTAAACAGGGAAAGATAAATCAATTTGGGTGGAATTTTGAAGTTCTTAAACAAGGTACAAGGTTTTCTTTTCTTTTTTTTCCTTAAGAGTTCACTAAAACATGTAGCTCAAGTATCGAGGCATTGTTAATATAATGAGAACTGTTAGTGCCACATGGATGTAATCTGGCAGCCAAGGAGAGTGGACTGGAATGCACATGTGTGAACAATGACAACGCTGCCGTACTAGTCAGTGGGGCACTAAACGGTATTGAGTGAGCATGTGTACTACGTATCCATTGCATTCAAAATGATTAAGTGAGTAGAACAACAAATCTGCATCAAATTTTGCATTAAGCTTAAACATTTCCTCCATGGAAACTAATTGGATGATTGAGAAGGCTTTTAAGGATGATGCAATGAGCACATTTTGTGCAATGAGCACAAAAGCATAGCACAAACACTTCAAAGGTGGTCTAGAATCTGTTGAAAGTGATCCACATTCTGGAAGGTCTGAAACAAGAACACCTGAGAACGCTGAACATGTACGGGTTAGGTTAAGAGAAACTGTGAGAGCTGTATGAGATCCCAAGGTGCCTATTTTGAAGGGGACTGAGGCATCATTGTCCTATGTACAATGTTTCTTTTACTTTGTATCATCTTCAATAAATGTCTCTACTTTTCATAGTATATGGCTGGATACTTTTGGGACAGACCTCCTAAGTTGCTTGAGAACACTGAACAAATATACTACTTTTTAAGTTTTTTAAAATTTATTACTATTTTTTTTTAAAGTATTATGGGGGCACAAACACTTTGGTTATATAAATTGCCTTTGCACCTCCTGACATGCATGCCCATCCCCCAGACAGCACGCACCGCATCCATTAGGTGTGGATTTACCTATCCCCTCCACCCACCTCCCACCTGCCAGGCACCCTATGAATGTTACTTCCCATATGTGCACATTAGTGTTGACCAATTAGTACCAATTTAATGGTGAATAACTGTGGTGTTTGTTTTTCCATTCCTGTGATACTTCACTTAGAAGAATGGGCTCCAGCTCCATCCAGAATAATAAAATAGGTAATTCATCATTTTTTTATGACTAAGCACTCCATGGTATGCATATACCAAATTTGATTAATCTGCTCATGTATTGACAGGCACTTGTGTTGTTTCCACATCTTTGCAATTGTACAGCAGTAAACATTCCAGTGTAGGTGTCTTTTTTATAGAATATCTTTTTCTCCCTTGGATAGATACCCAGTAGTGAGATTGGTGGATCAAATGTTAGTTCTGCTTTTAGTTCTTTGAGGTATCTTCATACACTTTCCATAGAGGTTGTACTAATTTGCATAACCACCAGCAGTGGATGAGTGTTCTTCTTTCTCCATATCCAAACCAACATTTATTATTTTGGGACTTTTTGGTAAAAGTCATTCTCACTGTAGTTAAGTGACTTCTCATTGTGGTTTCTAATGTTGATTAGAAACATTGAGCATTTTTTCACATATTTGTGGGCCATTAGTCTATCTTCTTTTGAAAGGTTTCTGTTCATGTTTTTTCCTCACTCTTTAATTGGGTTGTTTGCTGATTTTCCTGAGTTCTACATAGATTCTAGTTATCAACCCTTTATCGGATGTGTAGCATGCAAATATTTTCTCCAATTCTGTAGATTGTCTATTCACTCTAATGATAGTTTTTTTGGCTGTGCATAAGCTTTTTAATTTTATTAGGTCCCATTTATTTATTTTTGTTGTTGCTGTAATTGCTTTGGGGGTCTTCTTCATAAATTCTTTGCCTAGGCCAATGTCTGTAAGACTTTTTCCAAAATTTTCTTCTACAATTCTAATGGTTTCATGCCTTAAGTTTAAGTCTGTTATCCATCATGAATTTATTATTGTGAGAGGTGGGAGGTGTGAATCCTGTTTCAGTCTTCTACATGTGGATATCCAATTTTCCCTGCACCATTTATTGAACAATGATTCTTTTCCCTATTGGAAAGAATTGGTATCTTTTTGTTTGTTTAGTCAAAGATCAGATTGCTGTATGAGGATGGTTTTATCCCTAGGCTCTCAGTCGTGTTTGATTGGTCAATGTCTCTGTTCTTGTATGCCAATACTATGCTGTTTTAGCTACGATCGCCTTGTAATATAGCTTGAAGTCTGGTAAGTTGATGCCTCCCAATTTGTTCTTTTTACTTAAGGTTGCTTTGGTTATACAGGGTCTTCTCTGGTTCCATACAAAGTGTAGAATTATTTTTTATAGATTGGCAAAAAATTATTCTGGTATTTTAATAAGGATTGCATTGACTCTGCAGATCACTTTGGGTAGTATAGATATTTTAACAATGTTGAGATTCTGCTGATCCATGAGCATAGTATGGTTTTCCATCTGTTTATATTCTCCATTTCCTTCCTCATTGTTTCATAGTTCTCCCTGTAGAGGTCTTTCACCTCCTTAGTTAATATATTTCTAGGTATTTCACTTTCTTTATTGCTATTGTGAAAGGTATTGAATCTGATTTGGTTCTCAGTTGACTGTTGTTGGCGTATATGAATGCTACTGATTTGTATACATTGATTTTACAACCTGAGACTTTGCAGAACTTTTTTATCAAGTCCAGTAGTCTCTTGGCAGAATATTTGGGGTTTTCTAGATACAAGATCATATTGTTAGCAAAGAGCAATAGTTTGACCTCTTCTGCCCCCATTTGGATGCCCTTGATTTCCTTCTCTTGTCTGACTGTTCTGGCTAGGACTTCCAACACTATGTTGAATAGAAGTGGTGATAAAGGGCAACCTTGTCTGGTTCCAGTTCTAAGTGGGAATGCTGCGACCTTATAAGCCAGAGGGATTGGGGCCCCATCTCAGTCTTCTCAAACAGAATAATCCCCAGCCTAAAATTTTGTAACCTGCAAAACTAAGTTTCATATATAAGGGGGAAATAAAATCTTTCTCAGACAAGCAAACACAAGGAATTTGTCAAGACAAGACCTGGCCTCCAGGAAGTACTCAGAACTGCATTATACACAGATCAGCACAAGAGACACTCACCAGCATAAAATCACACAAAAGCTAATGGTCAAATGACAGATACCACAATGACTGAAGAGATAAAACAAAATAACAAAGTTCTGCTCAATAGCATAAACATAAATCTACTTCATTTATCAATTTTTTCAATAAATGTGAATGGCCTGAACTGTCCACTGAAGAGATATAGGCTGGCCAAATGTAAATATACACAGACAAGTATCTGCTGTATGCAGAAAATACATCTAACCCACAAGAACCCATTCAGACTCAAGGTGAAGAGATGGAAAACAATATTTCATGCAAATGGAAACCAAAAGAAAGCTGGCATAACAGTTCTTATATCAAATAACTTAGTCTTCAAATCAACAGAAGTAATGAAAGACAAAGATGGTCGTTATATAATGATAAAGGGAACAATTCAACAAGAGACATAATAATTCCAAATATTTACACATCGACACAGGTGTGCCCAGATTAATAAAGCAAATCCTACTTCATCTAAACAAAATGATAAACAGCAGCACCATAACAGCCAGAGACTTCAACATCCCTTCAACAGAACAAGACAGATCCCCCAAACATAAAATAAACAAATAAACAAGTATGCCACTTTTGTATCATCCAAGATAGTTAACATGGTGCTGAGTGTTTGATTGGCTAGTTCCCATATCGAAATGTCTCATTCTTAAGAAGTAATGAAGAAACTTATCTTTAAAGAAAACATTACTTTATATGTTATCACTTCAAGATAATATTTATACATTAGTGCTTTTATTCAAAGGAGTGAGTAATGAAAAATGTTTTGCACAACACCTGGTTGAGGGTGGGAGTCGAGTACAGGGATATTTTGGAGCACAGAACATTTGGGTCAACCTTCAATCCCAGAAGAAAGGCTTTTGCCACCTCCATGGCACCTAATGCCAGACCCAGCTCTGTTTCTGGTGTAGGAAAGCCAGACAGTGTGTTTTATTTAAATCATAAGCTTTCCAGTTTTTCCACTGTATGCTGTCATTTCATTCCAAAAGATACAATAGACAATATGAAAGCCATAATTGTAAATAAATTTCAGTCAATATTAGTCATGATACATTAAAAAATAAGTAGTTTCTCAATAATAAAGAAGAACTCTCACTACATGAGTCCTGTTTCTTCTGTATAAAAGCATTTTTAAGTTAATCTGAGTTTTTACATTATCCCATCCCAGTGAAACAACATTGGATTTATGATATATCAAGACTCTTCTTCTAGGGTAACAATCATTTCAGGAGGGAAAATGACTATTTTTGTTAATAGGACACTGTTTTATACTATGCTATATTTAATTTCCCATTGTTATTACTTTCTAAATGTTTAGGTGGTTTTGAACATAAAAAAACATTTAAATGTTAAATAGTTGGCAAATATATATTGCCTCTTCAATAATATTAGCTTCTTTACCTTTTCTTGATGCATTATATTTGCTTGAATTACTTTGAAATACTACGTGACTAATCATGATGTCTTTCTTTTCTTCTTTTCATTTTTCGATAGTCTCTACCTACATCTAGTGACTATATGCATTAGATATAGTTAGACACTTTGTAGTCAAGTTTAAGTAACACCAACTTCTGACATTCAGTGACAAAAAAAAAACAGAATTTTAAAAGCCACTGAGGTTCCATAGAATTTTATTTCTATACCATCAAATATTTATCAGCACTAAGGAACAACCAGAAAAACAATAACTTCCTTTCCCTATTCCTGCCTAGTCTCTGATGGAAATGTTAAGAAGCAGAGAAATGACAAAAATAAGGCCAGAAAAAACCAGGAGGAAAATAGTAAACGTGAATAATTTATAACCAGTTCCTGACTCAGCTCCAGATAGGCCTGTCAAAGAGGTAAGCTTTTTGGGTTCTTAATAGTCTCCATAGTCTTAGTTTTTAAATGTTGTTTGACAAAGAAATAAACTTTCACTAATTGTTTAATTAATGACACCCAAGTCTGTCAATCTGTATTTTATCTCTTTAAAATTCTTCTTTTATTGAAAGTCTCTGGATTTTTTTCAGCTTACCTCCTACGTATTAGCCTATTCCT
Organism: Lepilemur ruficaudatus; assembly: GCA_963574885.1. Taxonomy (NCBI): domain Eukaryota; kingdom Metazoa; phylum Chordata; class Mammalia; order Primates; family Lepilemuridae; genus Lepilemur; species Lepilemur ruficaudatus. The sequence goes on from CAUYRT010057414.1 coordinate 27,976, forward strand.
TCTTTTTCTTCTTTGCAAATTAATCATTATCTAGTCATTAGGTCCTCTTGTCTTTCCACTTGATGCTCTCGCTAGGAGCTTTGGACAATACTCCTAGTGTTATTTACCCATATACAGATGACTCACAAATACATGTCTCTAGCCCAGAGCTCTCCCTGAGTTCTAGCCATATATCCAATAGTTTGCACTTAATATCTCTAACTGGATGTCTAAAGAATCCATGCTTTTGCTGTCCCCACCCCACTCCAACCAACTATGGTCTTCCAGTGTTCCCTATCTCAGTAAATGACATTACCACCCACCCATCATCCTTGGCAATTTCCACACCTTCACCTTCACATTTAATATCTTGAATCCACCCATTTTTTTCTCTGTCTTTTCTGGTACAACATAGTCCAAGATGTCACCATCTTTCACCTCCACTAGTACTTTGTCTTTACTATAGCCACTACCATACTAAGAAAAGTCAAGATAATGTGGGGCTACTTTTTATAAGTTCAAGGCCATTGTAATCAGTCAATATCCCAAGACATCAGGGTATCGGGAAATACCCTCAATTTGCACAGCTCCCAATCATTTACATCTATACCTTATACCAACATACACAGACATATACACATACACATAAGATTCACACAGCAGCACATTTGCCATGTATGGCAGTTTCAGTATTCTTTATTATCTATTTATCTTTTTGCTCTTCCCAGCCACCTAGCTTATAAACTTCCCAGTACTAATTTTAATCACAAGGCCAAGATCTACAGCTCTCTTCTCTGTATAAGATAATATTTGTCGAGTACTTGCTCAAGGTGAATATCACTGAGTCCTAAAGCCAGGAGCTATACAGATTTAGTCAGAGATAGTAAAGTATTAAAAATTGCCATATCTTCATTTTCCCCTCTTCAGAACAGGCCTAAAACAATGACATTCATCAGGTTAATTTATATATTGCAGCATTTTGTAAGGCAAGCTGGTGTGGTGAAATTACGGGCTGTGACAATCAGGATAGAAGCCCAGTTCCACCACCTACTAGCTGGGTGTCACAGGTAAATTGTTTACCCTCAGAGTGTTGCTGGAAGTCTTGAATGAGATAACACAGAATGGCAACAAAGATGGTGCTGTGACCTTAGACTAAAGAGCACTGGCTTTGGAGTCTGAAAAACCTGGCTACAAGGTTAATTAAGTCTTTCATTTACAGGACTTTAGGAAAGTTTCTTAACTTTCTCTGGACCCCAATTCCATCCTTTCTAAAATAGAGATAATTCTACCTATCTCCCAGGATTGTTTTAAGGATCAAATTAACTCAGGGGCAGGTGTTTGGCACAGTATCAGTCAGTAGGCAAGATGAGGTGGCCCTCGTGATGGGGAAAGGAAACCAGGAGAGAGTGAGGCGTGTGCCAGGCAGACCCTAGACCAGGAAAAGGTGAGAGAGATGTCAAGCAGACCATTGGCAGCCAAATTAAAAAGCAGAGAGAGAAGAGAACAAGGAAATCAGGAAACACAGTGACCTGGAGCCAGGAATCTATCACCAGTCAGTAAAAAATAAAATGAGATAATGAAGAAAACACCCAAAGTAAAGGAAATGTGAGACCATACAGTCCCAAAGAGAGACTGTTGGACAAAAAGGACTTCCTGATTATTTTCAATTCCTGTGGAACCATCTATAGCTCACTGCTGTGAGATTTCTCTGCATTATAACAACAAAAAAATTTCTTTATAGTGGAGAAACCTGACAAAAATTACCTCAGCAGTTGACCAAGGTCAACATCAATAGTGACAAGTCATATATAAAGGACATAACTTCAATATGATGGGATAATAATGGTATTTTGTTTGCCTCCGTGGTCCTCCTTCCAAAAACATATAATCCCAGTATAACTATGAGAAAAACATCAGAAAAACCTCAGTTGAGGGACATTTTACAAAATATTTGACCAGTGCTCCTCAAAACTATCAAGGTTGTCAAAGGCAAGGAAACTCTGAGAAACTTTCACAACCAGGAGGAACCCAAGGAGACATGATGACTAAATGTAATGTGGGATCCTAGGCCAGAAAAGGACATTAGGTAAAAACTAAGGAAATCTGAACAAATTATAGGCTATAATTCGTAATGTGTCAATATTAGTTCATTAATTGCAACAATGAGCCATATTAACTTAATATAGTAATAATAGGGAAAATTGGATGTTGGGTGTATTGGGTGTTGGGTGTATGAGTATCTTTACTATTTTTCTGTAAATCTAATACTGTTCTAAAATAAAAATTTTCTTTAAAAAACCTTTTTTTCCCCTTGAGCTAAGCGTAGACAAGATCTGACCATGCAACCAAACAACCTCTGCTAGATCAGGTAAAATCCTGGCTCTGGCACTAACTGGCTATGTGACCTTCAACAGGTCACTCATAATTGTTGAGCTTTTTTTACTTACTTATAAAATGGGGAGAATATATCATAAGGTTTGCTAAAAGGATTAAATAGCTCAATGTGTGGACAGCATAAGCACTTTTTAAGAAAAATAACTGTTATTATTTTTACCATATTATTAATTATTTAAAAGCTCATTGCCTAGTACATGGCAGTACTCAACAAATATTATTAATGTTTTCTTTATCCATTCTTCCAGGATATTGGTTCTTTATAAAACATACAAATACTACCTAGAATATCAATAGATTTCAAATGTCTGTACAAACTCTTTATTAAGACAAACACATTATACCTTCAACTACACAAAATGTCATGCTAGACTAGAGTTAGGAGTTTACTCAAGGAACCTACTGTGGAGAGGTAGGCACTACACTCTCCCGGGCATTTATCCAGGGCCCACAGGCTGGCAATGGGTCATAGGCTGGCCTTGGTCCCCTTACTCTTTTCTTACCCTAGGTTGAGCTGGCCTTAGCCTTGTCCACTCATGAAATCTGCCAGTATTTCCACATGGTAAGGACCTCTATTCTCCCACGAAACAAGGAGGGCTAGAGGGGGAGTGTTAAATGTACTATTAAGCCCATAAATGAAATTTGAATAAAAATATAACATCTTATGATGTTATGAGGAATTCAAACCTCCTCTGCCTTACTTGAGAATAGCTTCCTGGAGAAGGCAGGAGTCACTGTAGTAACCACTGGGGCTCTGTCTGCTGCTGGTGTGTCTGGTCAGGATCTGAAATCACAGAGACCTAAGTGGGCTGCAATATAGGAATTCCAAGCAGGAAGGACTTGATATATTCCACCTCATCTAAAATTAGATGCACATGTCTTGCTTCTCGACTAAAGTGAAAGCTGCTTGAAGACAAGGACCTTGACATTTTTAATCCTTCATGATCCCCAGTACAGTGCCTGGTATCTGACACTTGATAAATGTCAACAAATTGTATGAATTCCCAGCACACAGCCCAGCCCCACAGCTAGATGAATCCGAGAGTCACTATTCATCACTCCTGCTAGGATAGCTGGACCCTCTTTCTAGTCATCACCCTGGGAAAGGAGAAGGATAAACCTTATAGACCAAGGAGGAAAAACCAGCACTGAGGCTTTTCTCATCTCTCCCAGGTGGAAATGTGCTTGAACAGAAAACAGAAAGACAAGCACACACATCAGGCTCTTCAAACATTACACAAGAGAGTGTGCCCTTTCTCCCATCCCTTAGCCATCTCATCCTACCTCACCTCACCTTCGTGGCAGAAAAGTCTGGGGTTCAAAGTTAAACAAAAATGCTATGTTTAATTCCATTCACATGGACTGGGTACTGTGGTAGATTTTTTACTCTTGTTCAAAAATATTTTCTCTTCTTCCCTGTGGGCGAATTGTATTTCCTTTCCTCACGGGAGGCAGGCTTGGCCATGTGATTTGCCGTGGCAATGGAATGCAAGTGGAAGTAACTCTCACCTCCAAGCTAAGGAGCCAGTCCACACAGCTCAATATTGTCCCTTTCCCTCTGCTGTGAAATCAGCAACATTCCAGATAAAAATTGCTCCACTAGTCTGTGCCCCAGATTAAATAGGAAATGCAGCAGAGCCCAAGTTGACCAACAGTGGGCACATGGTAAAATAACCATTTTTTCTCATAAGCTGCCAAAATTTGAGAGCGATCAGTTACTGCAACATAACATAACCTATTGTGATTGACACAAGTATACCTGCTAAGTGTAGGCAATTGTGCTAGGTGCCAGGAATACGAAAGTATGCACCCTTACTGCAAGAGATTCCAGTTGAGTGATGGAGATGGAAATATATTAGGCAAAATATTATATGAATCTGATTCATGAGGAAAATCTCATAGAATCTCTCCTAATAAACTCATCTTGAGCAAAAGTAGTATGTGGACCCACTGCAGTTGGGTAATGAGGTTATTGTGTCCAAAGAGTGACATTTGGAGATTATAGCATATGGGAGATCCTAGAGGGTATTTGTCATTCACAAAAATTAAGACATCCATATGTCCCAGTTTGCCCCGAATGGTTCAGGTTTACATCAGTCGTTCTAGTGACATTATCAACAGCATCTCCTTTTGCACATCAAGGCCTCCCAGTTTAGATAATAAATTATATGATTACTCTAATAATAATGTGCCTAGAGCTTATTGGCTGGTGATTGTCTAAAAACAGGCTACTAGCCAGGCCATGTTTACCAGACAGCTGTGTGTGCTGGTTAGACTGTGTGTTCCAGATAGGCCAACACATCCTAGACTGCCTGCCACACCTGGTTCCCTACTGAGAAAGCTGCCCAAAGAGCTCCTTGGAAAAAAAAAACCAAATATGCTTTTGCATCATGACCCTGATACCCTAACCACAACTGATTAGACCTGAGAATATGCAGTCAAAGTTAGGCATGGATAGTCTGGATGCAGGGACATTGGCCACTTACGAGGTAACACATTTTGAAACTTATTTGTTCATTCATTCAAGAAGTATTTACTTAGCACCTATTCTGTGCCAGACTCTCTATATGGAATAGTGGCAACCTAGCCTAACCACATGTCCTCTCTTGGGAAGTAGGACAGTGAGACAGAAAGGAAGGAGGGGAGCTGCACCATGAACAATGGACCCCACTTCTGAGAAGGTGCCAAGGGGTTGCCACAGCTGCTACTTTGTCTAGAACCCAGTGAGCTATTGTTCTAGAACTCCTCACTGCCTGCTGAACACCCCAGTCATGGAAATGCTGAGACCATATGTAACTAGTTTTGTGGCTGCTGAAACAGTTGGATCCACTTCTTGGTTCCCACATGCATCCCTAAAACCAACCCACAACTAGAGATGCCAAATTTAGCCAATAAAAATATAGAATGTCAGTTATATTTGAATTTCAGATAGACAACAAATATGTCCTGGGGACATACTTATACCAAAAAGTATTCATTGTTTATATGAAATTCAAATTTAACTGGATATCCTAGATTTTGTCTGGCCATGTAACCCCTACTGCATAAGCAGGGCAAGGAAGGACAGGAGGGTGGAGTCCAGGGGTGTGGTAGCTAGCAGTAGCTCAGGGGGTTTGTAGCAAGTCAGCTTTGGCGCTGGTTCCATTTTTACTATCCACCAAACTTAAATAAGATACACCTTCTTGAACAATTCCCCACATTGAACTCCATTTCCGGAATCTTCTCTTTCATGCCCCATCATTCCTAAGCTCTGATTTGGTTCTCTGAGCAGTGTGACTCAATAGAAAGAGTGTTCAAAACTTAGCATTGCCACTACTAACACGTGTCTGACCTTGGGCAAGCCTCTTTATCTCTCAGAGTCTTGATTTCATCAACAAGAACATGAGAATAAGAATACTTCGCAGGGTGTTGAAAGATGTAAGGTCATTCACTCAGTCAATCAACAATGTGCCAAGTTCCCCGCCAACATAGGCCCTTCCCTCAAGGAACTCACAATCCAGAGATAGATACAAAAAGGCAAATAAGCAGATGAAATGCATTGTCATCAGTGTTGGTGTAGACAACATTTCTAGCCAAGTACCTGGCTCCTGACAGTTGCTGGAGAAATGCTAGCTAATATTATTAGCCTCTGGGGACAGAGATCTGGGTCTCTCCTTTCCCCTACCTCAGCCTAGCATTCTTCCAAGTGCTTAATTAAGGGCTTCTCTGGTTTTCTTCAGGCTCAGAGTGAGGCCCCCAGTGCCAGGCCTCCCTGACACCTTGGGCTGCCTTTCCAGACCTCCACCGTGGAGGCTCTGCCCCCGACTCACCTGCCAGGACCTCCTGTTACCTCCTGCTAGCGACCACCCACCCTGCTGGCTGGTCCTGACCCACAGTGTGCATCGATCTGACTCTCAGGGCCCAGGCATCCAACAGTAGAGATGGTCCAAGTGAGGACAATCCCTACCGTGCCGTTTCCCTTAGGCAAAAAATATGTGTGTGTCATATAACAGTTCCCTTTTTTAGCAAGACCTTAAGCATGCAGGCAATCACTATGTGACAAGCATAGTGCTGATGTTAGAGATTTATAAGAGTGTCGGAGATGGAAATAGCATACGATCCAGGTTTTTCCAACCAGGAAGCGGGTTGATTCATGCAGCTACCTCTTTAACTCTGTTTCAACTTTCTAGTTTCTGGGTTGGCTCCAGCAATGTCAAAACCTGTGACTGCAGCTCCGGCAGCTTGAGAGTGGGAGTGTCAGCGTAGATCTATTTCTGCGGCAAGTTCAGTACAGGCTGAATTTAAAATATGAAAAACAACAGTGAGGCTCATGACTGCGCCACGAAAGCGGTGCGGGGAGGCACACAGGACCTCTACAGAAGCGCCACCATCAGCCTCCTCCCAACTGCAATTTATTACAAACGTTTCTCTATTCCAGCTTCTAACATGATGTGCCAAGCTGAAAGAGAGGCAGATCATTGTGGGGTTTCACTGTGCCTGCTTTTAGTAGCCAGCTCCGGTCGCGCCAGCCCTCCTATCCTCTGGCCAAATATAGAGTTGCAACACAGAGGAAATTGTCTTCTGCTGAGGAGAGGAACGGCAAAGTCCCCACAAACGAATGGTTGATGAACTAACGAATGGTTGATGAACTAGGTCTTACCGTGCGCTTAGGAGTCCAGAAAGAAAGAGGAAGTGGAACTGTTGCTGCTTCACAGGCCCAGGGCGAGGGAGGCCTGGGGGCAGCTGGTGTTTAACCTAAACACCCAGAAGTGTCTCCCCCGAGAGCTGGGGTGTAACGTCATCTAATATGGGTGAATAAGACTTAAATGACCCAATGACAAAATTAGCATTTCTAATGTAGAGCAGTCTTGTCTTGTGGCAGTTTGAGCTCTACAGCCTTCCTGATGGGGTATTAATACAGCCTCTCACGTGCCCTTGACAGGAACAAAGCTGGGGGAAAGGATGTTGCATAGGAGTGCCGTCGCCTTGGTCTGCTCCCTCAAGCAGCAGGCGCCCTTGCTTGCTGCTTTTGGCCAGGCCTCCATGGTGGCCTGATAGCCTTAAGAGCACCCCACTTACACCCCAACTGGTTTGGAGGTGCGTGAAGAAAATTGAGCATTCCTACTTGTAAGGAGCAAGAAGCTCATGATGCAACAGCCTTGTGAGCTGCGAAGGAGGAAGGCACAGGAACTAGCTCCCTTTTGTTCCCCTGAGGTCTCCTCTTGGCCCCGCAGAATCTTGTGTCTGAAAAATCTTCTGATCTCATGAATCTTCAATTGTTCCAGTGGTGATTTGTGGTACATGGTCGCTAACTAATTTTTCCTTTCTCCTTAAATTCCTGTGTCTGCTTTTTGGCATTTTTATATTCCCATTCCTTCTCCGTGGAATGAGCTTCAAACAGAAATGAAAAAAGGCTCTCCTATAGATAAACTCTTTCACGTGGTTAGCTTTTGCCGCACGATTCATATTTTCAACATAAATTCCTTCATCACCAGATTGGAAAAGATTAAGTTTAAGCTCTGTGGTGGCTATGTCCTCATGGACTCGGATTGCCGCCCATTTTTTAAAATAACTTTTAAGTTATATAGTGACTAAAAGTTTCCAGAACTGAAAATACATTTTCAAAGTTACAAAGATATTATCTACAGACCATGTAGTTTTATTCATTCATTAATCCAATGTTTATTGAGTGCAATGTGCCAGCCTCAAAACTAGATGTTGTAAATCTAGCAAGATAAGCACAGTCTCCACCTTCAAGGAGTCAGCACTTATTCTTACATGTATTCCTTATTTCACAGATACTTACTGAGCCCCACAATCCACTCGACAATATTGTCAGGCCTGAGGATACAGTGAGGAACAAAATACTGTCCTGGTCCTCATAGTGTTTTTGTATTCTTAATTTTTTCCTCAGGTCTAATGGACTATTTTATACAAACCTTTGGTTCTACAACTGAAAAACAACTATGATTACCATTGGTCCAAGACAATATCTTTCCAAAAATACCAAAATTTGTATTAATTTTCAGCAATTTTTTTTCAACCAGTTAAATGCAAATCATTTGTTTAAAACAGTTCATTAAACTGAAGTCTTGGCTGTTTGAATGCTATTTTATAGAATGAAACACACTCAGAAGGAATAAGCATTGCTATGATTCCATTTTCCAGGAGATTTTACTTATGTGCTCTGTTCTTTCTTAATCTTGGAATTGTGGCTATAAAATACACATTTTTATATCCATCCTAATAGGTTTCTTGAGTTAAATCTTTATTATGACAATAAAAAGAACTAGTTAACAATGAATAAAATCAACTTTTAATTCTACCCAAGAAGAATTAACAGGAGTCTGATATACTCTCCCATATGAAACATATAAAATAACAGGCCAAATATGTGAAAAAGAAGGTTCTTAAAACACAGGACTCCAGGCAACAAATGATGGTGATCTCTGAGAGACAAGCCCTGTGATTGCCCCAGCTTGCTGCCGTGAGAGCATTTCTGGGCTACAGCACAAGGGCAGGAAAGGAAACCAGGCTGAGTCTAAGAGTCTCCCTGAGATAAGAAGACAGCTGAATGCCTGCAGAGGTTCAGGCAGCTACAGTTCATAGAGTAAAGGGTAGCAGAGGAGAGAGCTCTGATTTAGATAGAGAATAAAGCAGATTTTAACTCGCATAAAAGCTAAACTACTGTGCAACAGTGATAAGACCCGAAAAATGTTTCCTTTACTGTTCGGGAGCAATTGACTCAAGTGCATTTCCTATGAAATAGCTCTATCATCCCCTCTGGCTGAACACCACAGTTTTGCTACTTGATTGTTTGAGAGCAACCACAAGGCCGAGACTCCCAAATTGGTTGTATTGGGAGGAATACACCTTCCTGGGTTGGGTACTAAATTACAATAATTTCTATTTTGGTCTGGCCAGCTAAATGATGTCGATGGTGAAATGAAGAACACATTCTAATATCAGGAATCATTGCCAATCCCCTGGTTTGGGATAAGTAGGAACAACAGCCTGCACCATCTGAGATGAGCTCTACCTCTCTCTCTGCAGGTGGTGGTGGTTAGGGATGGACCTTAAAAGGCCAGCTAGAGTCCTTATCTCATCCAGGATGCCCTCTCTCAATCACCTGAGTATAAGTAATTCACGTCCTCTGGCGATAATTATCATGTTCCGACTTCCTTTCCTTGAGGCTGTATCAGCAACATTGATCACCCTCCCTTTTAAAATCTTAACTTACTTGGTCTTTATTGTCCATAATTCTCTCTTGATTCACTAACTGTCCTTTCATTTGTGGGGAATATCAGTGTTCTCTGAGAGTGTCTTTCTTGATTCACCTCATAAATACCATTCTATTTTGTACTCATTATATTACCAGTGTTTGTTATACTAGTCTCTGATCATTACATGCATAGTGCTCATTGCACCAGTCTCTACTCATCACACATACCCTCCCCCTATAATTCCTTCTGCTTCCATGTTTCTAACTGCCAGTTATAAGATCAAGTCTTCCATTTATCTCTAGAGCTGCTGAACTCTTGACCTATATTTCCAGATGCCTTCTGGAATTTTCTACCCATACTTTTCTGCAAATACCAGAATGTGTGAATTTTCCCTGTTTTTGATTTCAATTAAGAGCACCATGATCCACCAAGAGATTCAAACCAAACTCACCACCACAAATCCTCACCAAGTGCTTAGGCTTGAGTCTCTTGACACCTACTTTATGCCTCTTAAATATTACTCAAATCTGTATCCACACCCTGGTCTTTGTTCAGGCTCTCATATATCCTTTTAAACACAGATACCTTTCAAATACAAAATAGACCATTTAAGCCCTTGTTTTAAAAGCTTCCTGTGTTTAAAAAGATGTCCTGATTAAGAAGCACAGAGAACAAAAGAGAGAACATACTTCTCTTTACAAGAATATAGAAATAATAAGTCAAATGCAACAAAAATAACATATAGCTGAACTCAAAAGACAAAGAGGGAAATCTACCCAGAAACAAAGAGGATCTACGACCAGAACATTAAGTTCATGAGCTAAAATGATAGTACGGCCTGGTGGTATATTGGATCTATTTGGTTGTAGGAAAAATACCCAGGTAGTGACAGAAAATGTAGCCTTGAGGTCATGACAGGTTAGGATCTGGAACTGAGATTCTTAACTGGGACTCAGGAGAGACTGCCATCAGTCTCTGGGGAATTGTCAAGGAAGATTAAGTCTGCTCGAGGTTCTGCATGGAGATATGTCTCCCAAGAGAAATTGAAGTCTCAGGTCTTTAACATATGTAGGCGTGGAATACAGTAGCTGAAGCCTGAGGGAATCTTCAAGTTGATAGTATTTTAATATAAAGATTACTTCCATATCAGTGAAACCCTTGGAGCATCTAACAGAAGCAAAAGCAAAACTACTCTACAGTAACCATGCCACCACTCAGCATGCATGTGATACCCTCAAAAATAAATACTATGTGATGAAGACTAGCTCACAGTACAAGAGGCGATGATTTGCTGAGAGAATTAGCAGATTTAAAACACAGATTAGCATTACCAAGAATATGGATTAGCACTACCAAGAATATGGCATAAAACAACCATCTGGAAGTGACTATAAAATAAAACTACCTCTTTAAAACTATTAAAAAGGTGAAAGAAGAAAAATAAAAAGAAAGAAGAAATGGAAAATATAAAATAATGTGCAATTTGGAAAAAAGCTATTACAATAATGTGTCATTATTAATTATAATTATTAACAAATAATTATAATAATGAAAGATTTAGTAATTAAAGATAAAAACTCAATGAACTGGGGAAACAGCATGTTAAATGTGGCTGAAGAAATAATTAGTAAGTTAGACAATGGCTCTGAGGAAATTATGCATAAAGGAGAACAGAGGAATGAAGACACAGAAAATAGAAGAGTTAAAGCAAGATCTGTCTGAAGAATACAATGAGAAAGTCCAGCATATATCTAATAAAAATTATAAGAGAAAGAATAAGCAGAACAAAAAAAAAGGTAACCTTTGAAGAGAAAATAACTAAGAAACTTTTAGGATTGATAAAAGAAAGACATGAATTCTCTGTGGTATATATATACCATAAAATATTACTCAGGCATAAAAAAGAATGGAGTAATGTCTTTTGCAGTAACTTGGATGGAACTGGAGGCCATTATTTTAAGTGAAGAATCTCAGGAACAGAAAAACAAACACCGTGTTCTCACTTATAAGTGGGAGCTAAACGAAGGGTATGCATGGCCATACAGAGTGGAATAATGGACACTGGAGTCTTAGGAGAGGGGAGGGTGGAAGGGGAGTACAGGACAAAAAATTGCCTATTGGGTACAATGTACAGTATTTGGGTTATAGGTACATTAAAAACCCTGACTTCACCAGTATACAATTCACCCATGTAACAAAAAAAAAAAAAAAACCACTTTTACCCCCTAAATCTATTGAGATAATTTTTTAAAAAAGACATGAACTCTCAAATTTAAGACTGAGACCCAGGAGGTATTGTCACTGGACAAAGACATGAATTCTCAAATCTAAGAAGCATATCTAATGGCATAAATCAAAACCAATCTTCCACCTACATACATGATGGTGAGACTCCAAAACACCAATGACATAATTTTAAAAAAAAAAAAAAACTTAAAAGCAACCAGAGAAAAAAGACAGATAAGCTAAAAAGGAACAATAGGTAGACTGCCAGCATGCTTTGCACCAATAAAATAGAAGCCAAAGGATAATGAACAAAGGTTTGTAAAATGCTAAGGGAAAAATAACAATTATAACCAGCAGGAAAAAGTTGGCACACTCAAGCTTGATAATTGAGGCAAGTTTAATAAAGGGGCTAGCTACAAAGGTAAGGGCAGGATTTAGAAAAAGTAGCAAGGTACCCCAGGGGTGGGGTAATAGCAGCTGGAAATGGTACAACTCCGAAGCCTAAAGAAACAACAGGGAATTGCAATTACTGGAAACTACAGAAAGTTGACGGGGAAGCCACCTAACGTAGCTTTAGCCTTTAGTCAAAAGAAATAGCCAACCTGAAGTAACCCATCAGAACAGAGGGAAGGAAATAAATACTCTATCACCTTTCTCCCTCCAACCTATTCCTGCCAGAACCTTCCATTGCTTGACCCAACTAGAAGTCAAAGAGATTGTTGATTCAGTCTATACAGATCAGCTTCATGGGCAGAGAGCAGAATGTAGGAGAGTGGAGAATGATTCTAGATGGGACCAAAAATAATATCCGGTATATTTGTCATCCCAGAATCCTGCACAAACCAAACTATCCTTCAAATCTGAGGTCAAAGTAAAGAGCTTTCCAGACAAAGACTGAGATATTTTACTATACCTGATAGCTTAAAGAACACTTAAAGTATACATATAAAATGAAGGAAATAAATCTAAAAAGAAATAATAGGTTAGGTGACTCATGCCTATTACAGGGAGGCAGAGGTGGGAGGATCTCTTGAGCCCAGGAGTTGGAGGCTGCAGTGATCTGTGATTGCACCACTGCACTCAAGCCTGGGTGACAGAGCAAGACTCTGTCTTAAAAAAAAAATAGTTTAAAGCAAATTGTCAAGCAATAAAATTTACAAACATGTAGCAACTCTACACAAGTATAGACTGTCAACCCAATAATAGGAACAATGACTAATGGGACAAGGAGTAAAAACAATGCCAAAAAATGATTTTGGATATGGAAGGGTGTGGCAATTGAAATTATAGCATTAATATATCTGTGTTCATCAGAGGAGGATCGAGAGAGTGATTAATTTTTTACTTGCTTCTTGATGTTAAAAATGTAAGGGTAATCACCAAAAGAATAGAAATAGAATGTTTAACTTTCAAATAAGTAAATGGAAAATAGGAAATGATGAAAATGTAATCAATCCAGTAAGAACAGAAAAATGAAAAAATAATGTATGGTAAATAGAAAGCACAAAATAAGATGGTAGAAATAAATTCAAATACATAAATAAGGGAGACAACTGAAAACGTGCAAGAAGATAATTTAAATGTAAATGAAGGAATCTTTCTGGTAAAATGACAAGACAAGTATCCTACTATGGCTCTTTCTTAGCTCTCCAAACACTTTTGCTACAAGATATAGAAGACTCTGTCTGGCTCTGAAGTTTACAAGATTCTTTTGACTGTAAGTGACAAAGATCCTACTCATACTTGCTGAGGCAAAAAAGGTGGATTATTTACTTGCTCACATAATCTAACACAGGAGAGTGAGAAGTAACTAGCACTAGAGACTCAAAGACAGTCCCATCTTCTTCCAGGAAACCATGACCAGCCTCCTCCATGCAGCGTTCAGCACTGCTCTGCAGGCTTCTGAGAACATCTTGCATCTATCTTTGTAACAGTGGCCACCGCATTGCTGCTACCATTGTTTATCTAAGTCTGTGTCCCTGTCCTAGTTCCACGTCCTTTGAGAACAAATACTGTGCACTCTTCACCTTCACAGCCTCATCCTCTAGCACAGTTCCTGACACATAATAGTCACTTAATAAATGTTTAATGGAAAAAAAGAGGACAGATGCCTAGGAGAGTTTTTATTTCTATATATGTTCTCTCCCCCCCCACTAGAATATCAGCTTTTTAAGGCAGTCTCATTCCATCCATTTCTACATTCAGTTCTTGTGCTTCATGTACAGAAGGCAACCAATGTATATCTAATAATATACACTAAATTAAAAAACATATAATGAATAAAAAGGACTGTCTTCCTTCTTTTTAAATAGAACTGAATCATACAAATTAAATGCTATGATTTCTGTATGTTCAGCTTTAAATTTTCAAATGTTATTCTGAAGTTATTACAAATGTGCTCTGTACCAAACCCTGTGGTCAGCAAGTGCTGACTCAGCTTCAGCCGGAGTGAATAGAGCAGTGTGCTCCTTCTGCATCCCAGACCCAAGTCTGTCTACACAAATATGAGCTCAGCCTCCGCTGGAGGCTTTTCCCTCCCACATTTCAGTAGTTGCTCAGAATTCTCCACAATGATACTTTCAAGCTGCATCAGTAATTTTTAATACTATCACACATCAATCAACAAAAGATTATTATCCATTTACCCTAATACTGCACAAAAGAGGATATTGATTGAACTTGACAACATTTAAGTAGAGCCTTAATTTGCAGAATTAGCAAAAGAAGAGTAAGGCATCAATGCATTAAAAGGCATCAATTAGTAGAAAAGTAGGTAATCATATAAAAGATTAGCAAAGGCACAGATTGGGTAGGGCATAAAATTAGTGAGAGCAAGGCATGACTTGTCTGGTAAGCAAATTCTCACTCTCCTTGTTCTTCCACCTTCCTATAAGACATTAAAAGCACTTAATTGAAACCAGTAAAGAAATCATTGCAAGGGAAAAATGGGGCGCACCAGATAGATAGAATTAGAATTGTAAGTGCCTTGCAAAGCCTGCCTCGGATAGTTTTTTCCAAGCTTGTCAAGTTTCAGAGCTCACAAATCTCTGGCAGCTCAGCTCAGTTCTTGGTCTCCCATCCCCCGCGCCTGCCCATCTCGGCCTCCTGAGAATGCATGTATTTCCATACACTTATTGTGTGTCTCATAAAATGCATTGCCTCTATATGAAAAATGTATGAGACACACCATACTGCACAAAACAATGTCTCCAAATTGGCCAATTATATTTTGTGCAAGTTCAAAATTGTTCCTGATGTTTCTAATACACTGCACTTCTGGCTGTGGGGACTACATTCTGCAGAGTTAAAACAGAGGACTTGATAGCTTAATTGTGCTTAATGAATGAAAAGGTGTTTAAAAATAACATGGAGAGTGATGCCAGTGTTTTTTAAGCGTCTGCTTTAGCATTTACAAATTACATAACCCTTTTGAGAAAGGGAGAAGTCTGTAATTCTTAAACTGTTTAAAGTGACTAGTCATTTTTCCTTCCTGTCTTTCCCAGATAGAAACTAAACCCCCAATCCAATATTTTCATTTCTTCTTATCTGCTGCTATATTTATCCCTAGGTAGCTATTTCTCTCCTCTGCCCCATCTTGCTGTCTGGTTTCCACATGTTAATCTCAGCCACCCTCTATCTTATGGACTTGCTTCCTGTGTGTCTTTTTTTTCTGTCATTTTATATTATTCAAATACACATTCCCTATTAACTCTTGTCCTTCTGATGGCTTGCATTAAATTGCTTTTGTTAGATTTTATCCTATCTTTTATTTATTTCTTATCATAATTCTTCTAGTTTTCCCAACTGCCTGCTGAAGTCACCTTACATTTCAAATGCTATCACTGGATTACAGACCTTTATGTTGTTTAGCTAAATGTTATGTAAAGCCCTCTGGTAAAAGAAAATAATTGTTATGATGTCTTCATGAAGATATTCTCCTAGCAGTAGTATTTTTAATGTATTGGGAGATGTCATTTTTCCATTCCCACTGAAAACCAAGAAAAATTTATATGAACTGCAGCAATGAACAACTTTGTTAAACATGGAAGACTTTGAGATGGTTATTCTCCTGCAATAATGCTTACAAAGATAAATTAAAACTGTCTTTATTTAGTAGTCCTTAAAAATAGAAAACATTCTTTAACTTCATTCACAGAGATAACTTCCTTCTCCCCACACCAGAGTATTTATAATCTGAACCACTCAACGACTAATTACATCCTGCCTTATATTATTATCTGATTATTTTGTGGATATATAGCTTGTCTTTGTGGTTAAATTATAAATTCTTTGGCACTATGAGCTTGTCTCCATTTATATCACCTTTTAGTAAAGTGATCTGTAACTACCGTAACTTAATTAGAGCACATTCATGATGAATGACTATTTAATAAATGCCATCCTACTTAAAGGAAAAAAAAGCATAAAAGAGAGTCAAAAATTTCTCAAGTTTTCTTCCAGTTTTATGATATTCCTGCCTTCTACCTCCTTCATGAATTTTCCTCAAAATCACATGCCAGTAATACTTTGCTGGTTTCCTCTATTCCTTAGGACCCACTCAGCTTTCTACTCATAGGATTTTGTGATAAATCTTCAGAAGAAACTGGAGTCAAGTTCAGATGCTACTCTGTCTTCCTCTGAGAACCATTTTTCATGAAATAGTTCTACTCAAATTGAAATGTTTGGAATAAAAAGTCCAGTCACTTCTGAGGTTCAGTGTTTTAAGACATTATTTTCCAAAATATGTTCCATAAGAAGTAAATGAAGGCTACACATGAAATTCCTTATGACAAAACAAAAATTTGGAAAAGCTGACTGAAATAATATTAAAGGAGTTTCTTTATTAAAGGATTGATCAGAACCCTTTATGTGAAAATTATTGCAGTAAATCTCAAAAAGACGATAGAGTCTACAGAATTTGCTTAAACCACAGAAAAATTTTCTTCAGTAGAGTGGTACCCAGAACACATTTTGAGAAATGTTGTAAGAATAAATGGATGCATATAATAGTTTTTTAATGAATTGGGTAACCACATCTATCTTTTTCTAATGGGATGTGTATGCCTGGACATCACATGCTGCAACCCAACTTTACTGACACTTAGAACTCACCAGGCCACTTAACTTGGTTTTACCTGTTAGAATTTCTGTTTCATAATTGTCAATCTGTCATATCTGTTGGGCATAGAGATATATGATAGGCACTGAAAAAGATCAATACATCATATCTACTTTAATGGTAGAAAGCACATTTTATATTTCTTTTTTTTATCTCTATTCTCAAGATAGACCTTGGCAATCAGTTCTGTATCTAGAGAGATAATCAGGACAGTGAGGATCAGACATTGGAGAAGAAAAAAATCGGTGAACATAAACAGACAGTAATACAAAAATATCCAAAATGCAACAAAAAGAGAATTTTTTAAAAAAATAGAGCATGAAGGATCTTGGGATATTTTAAAGCAGTCAAATATACATGAAATGAGATTTCCAAAGCATAGAGATAATGAAGGACATAGAAAAAAAAATTCCAAAAAATAATAGTGAAGAATTTTCCAAATTTGATGAAAACTATAAACTCAGAGATCCAAGGAGCTCAATAAAATCTAATCACAGTTTCTTGAACTTTGTTCAAAAATATTTATAGCAATGTGAAAGTATCCATAAAAAAACCACACCAAAGTGAATCATAATCAAATTGCTCAAAACCAGTGATAAAAAGAATACCTTAAAAGTGGTCAGAAAAAAAGACATATTATGTACAGAGGAGCCCAGATGAGGGGAATCCAGATTACTTATTGGAAATAATGCAAGTGAGAAGACAATCAAGAAACATCTTTAAAATACTGAAAGCAAACAGCGGTCAACTTTATGGAAATAATTTTTCAAAAATGAAGTTGACTTTTTCAGACGTACACAATCTGGAAGAATGGGTCTGATGACTACCATAAGAAATGTTAAAGGAAGTCCTTCAGGCAGAATGGAAATTATACCAGCTGGAAATATGGATCTAAAACAAAAAGGAATGAAGAGTGCTATAAATGATATCTACATAGGTAAATAAATATTTGTAATAGCTAAAAACTGAAAACACCCCAAATGCCCACTAGTACGTGAATAGATAGTTACACTGTGGCATAACTAATAACTATACAACATAGCTTTTCAATGTAGTCCTATAGTTGTCATTTCTAAAGAGCACTGTAAATTTGGTGTGGATTTCCTCTTAACCAAAGAAATTGTGAATGTATTCATTTCCAAGTGTTTATTTTTTGAGATTTTTAAATATTTAATTCTTATTATAATTTTTCTTTTCTTTTTTATTTTAGGTTATGTGCATTTGTCTAATATACCCATTTATTTTTATAAACTCTTTTTATTATAAAATACATATTTATATGGTAAATTGAAAATCAGAGTACAGAATAGCATCAAGTCAAAAATAAAAGTCTCTCTCTCCACTAAACATTCCCAGTCTCCTTCCCCTGAGATAACTACTCAGTGATTTCTAGTTTTAGTTCTTCTGTGGGGAATGTATTGCTACTTTATATAAAATGCTTTTATCCCTATTTCTTGACTTAGAAAATTACATCTCTTTTCTCATTTTTATGATAAATAAGGTACTTACACTAGGACCCACCTCCCATACTCTAAATAACTATTTCTGGTTTTATATTACTATCTATAATTCTTTCATTGATCATTGGAGGTGGCCTTTATATCTCTTTATAATAAATTTGAGCCTTTCTTGTGATACTTCATATTAGAATATATATTAACTCAACCTATGCAAATACACAGTGCTTATTGCAGTTATTTATAAGATCTACTTCAAAAAATAGGTAAAATTTATTTGGAAACATAGTCTTAACTTACTATAGTTTGACTTATGATTTTTCAACTTTATGATGGGTTTATTGGGATGTAACCCCATCGTACGTCAAGAAGCATCAGTATCTTCTTCCTTTATGAAATACTGCACATCAAGATATAGTGCTTGGCATGAAATGAATGCTAATTCCTACCCTTTTCCTTTTGAGAACTTCTGAACTGCTAAAAAACCTGAGCTCACAAAAGAGCTAGGGATAGTAGAGAGTAGGGAAGAAAGGGAGAAGTTAAGGGTTGCTAGTAATGCAATCCCTGAGCAATATTGTAGACAAGGGATGACAGGGTAAGTGGCTTACGGTCTTGCACTATTCCTGGCTGAGAATCTTGATAGGGATACAGGAGAAAAAGGGATATATTGGTGGCACCCATCTTAGACATCAGAATAGCATTCCACTTCCACCAGCAGATCCTATGGATTCAAAAACAACAAACCAACAAAAATAATAACTATAATGATGAAAATAATGTTTTCACTGCTAAGCATAAGTACATTGTGTGTATATATTTAAATTAAATTATGGCTGATAGACCACTTCAACACGGGCAGGCATGTTGGCCTTCTGCTCTTTTCACACAACCTCCTTGGTATACTCCCTATAGCCCACAGCTAACATCCAGAGAGCTAAGGAACAGTCAACATGTGTTCATATACATAACAGTATTTAATGTGCTTAGATAGAGCAATATTACGTTCTATCTAAGCACATTAAATATTATACA
Organism: Lepilemur ruficaudatus; assembly: GCA_963574885.1. Taxonomy (NCBI): domain Eukaryota; kingdom Metazoa; phylum Chordata; class Mammalia; order Primates; family Lepilemuridae; genus Lepilemur; species Lepilemur ruficaudatus. The sequence continues at coordinate 47,385 of CAUYRT010057414.1, forward strand.
TACTAATCTTTAACTTGGGTATAAGAAAATAGTAGAAAAGAAATAATTCTATTACATACTTTGAAGAAATATAAAATTTAAAATCCATAAAAAATTATCAGGTTATAAATGATAACCTATCTAGTCTCTCTTAATCTCACAGCCATGTTCCCTGAAATGCACCAGATAAACCCTGCTGTCCTCTCACTGCTCAGCCTCTATGCTATGGCGCACCTGCCCCAACCCATTCTACTCTTCATTCTCTCCTGTCCTTGATCCACCTAGTTTCTGACCTTATTTCACATGCTTCTGACTGATTGTTCATTCTCCTAACTGCTGGGATTTGACAGTCAAGACTATCTTAGTTCCTCTTGAGTAATGATTTCTACCTTTGGATTGCCTTGGAGAAACACACCTCTCAGTTTTACCACATATAGGGCCCCCTATTTTGATAGCACTCCAACTTCTACACTTAGTAGTACATTCACTAGATTCACTCAGGTCACTTAGGAGGATTTAGATTTTTAAAAAATAAGAAATACTTCTCTGCCATATTGCTGCAGGTTTGGGAGAGATCATGTTCTATATTAGAATAATAATAATACTTTACATTTGTGTAGAGCTTTCCCGTTTGCTCAATGCTTTCCCGTATATCATCTATTTTGATTCTCACAATAATTTTAGATATTATTATACCCATTTCACATGTCTATATAGAGAGAGTACAAATTCATTATCAATAATCATATGGATTAATAACTTCTTTCCATAATGAGAGCTAGTGTGTTGCAGATCGATCTCCTGTGGTAAAAAAAAAAAATGCACTAAATGTGTATGCATATATATCACATCTTTGGAGGCATTACAGAGTTTCCAAAGCTGTGAGGACAAAGAGGACAAGATCCAAAGAGAAATGAAAACCAGAGGGCAACTCCAATATTTGGTACTGTTTTTTCCCTTAAGTAATTTGTGGGTTCCTAAGTGGCTGCTGAGATGCTGGGAAGCTGATCAAAATTTCTGACAGCTTTACAAGACTAAGGGACAAAAGGTAATGTTCAAAATGAAAAGTCCAGTTTAAATTACCCAGGCTTTTAGTTCAGAGCTCCAAAGATCTCTACCTTAGGAATACAGAGACACCAAAATTAAATCAGCCCTCACAAAGACTGAATGACAGATTTGAATTAGCTCAATCCCTAACTGGGTTAAGGTGAATGGCACATACCCCAGCTGCCTGACAGATGCAAAAGTAATTTCTCTAGGGATGCAGAAAGCACCATCCAGAGCCTCAGTTTATCTCTACGATGGTTCATACCTGATGTGTACAACGAAACATTGCTAGGCATATCAGAAAACAAAATCATGTGGCAAAATCAAAGATAAATATAACAGAAACAAATCCATAGAAGAAACGTATTATCAAATATGTACTTTAAAATATTTATTAATATGTTGAAGAAAGTAGATGAAGAGATGGAGAATTTTATCTTAAAAAAGAATCAAATGGAAATTCTAGAACTGAGAAACGCATTAACTAAAATTAAAACTGCAATCGATGGGTTGACAGCAGAAATAGATACAAAGAGATGATTAGTGAACTGAAAGGTCAAAAGAAAATGTTCAGAGTGAGGCACAGGAGACAAAAGGTTGCAAAATACAGGGAGTAGGGGAAGGGGTGGAGGCAGGGCATGTAAAATACATACGGCATTCCAGTATATGGTGTGGAGTCCCAGAAGATGAAGAAAGAGAATACTTCAAAAGCAATTTTGAAGAAATAATGGCCTTAAATTTTTGAACAATGAAAGAAGACATCAAGCCACAAAATTGAAAAGTGCTACCAATCCCAATGAGGATAAATTCGAAGAAAACTATACCTAAATGACAATAGTAAAACTACTGAAAACCAAAGATGAAGAAAATTTTGAAGCAGCCAAGGACTGATGGCAAAAGCACAATGCACAAATGAAGAAAAACCAAGACTTTATCAACATTACAAATTTGCTCTATGGAAAACACTATTAAGAGAATGAAAAGACAAGCCACAGACTGAGAAGAAATATATTTAAATCACATATTTGATAGAGGACTTGTATCCAGAATATGTAAAAAACTCTTATAACTCAAAAAAGAAAAAAAAGGAAAGGAAAAAAGAAAAAGAAAAGAAACAACCCAACTTTAAAATGTGCAAGAGATCTGAATAGACATTTCAGCAAAGAAGATATATAGCTGTCAAATAAAAACATGAAAAGATACTCAACATTACATGTCATTAGGCGAATGCAAATGAAAACCACAATGAGAAATCACTGCACAATTACTAGAAAGGCTTAAATCCAAAAACCTGAAAATAACAAATGCTGGCAAGGATGCAGATCTACAGGGATTCTCATTCAACGCTGGTAGGAATGCAAAATAGTATATCCACTTTGGAAAACAGTTTGACAGGTCTTACAAAGTTAAACATAGATTTACCATGACACTTAAGTTACCACACTCTTCGGTATTTACCAAAGTTACTTGAAAACTTATGTTCACACAAAAGACTGTGTGTGAATGTTTCCAGTGGCTTTATCTGCAATCACTAAAGACTGAAAGCAACCAAGAATGCCTTTTAACAGGGTAATACATTAAAACAAATAAAAATCTTAAAAACTGTAGCACATCTATTCAATGAATTGTTATTCAGCTATAAAGAAGAATGAGCTATTGATTCACACAATGACGTGGATGAATCTTAAATGTATTGTGCTAGGTAAAAGAAGTCATAACCAAAAGATTACAGATTGCATGATTTTATTCATATAACATTCTAAGGAAGGCAAAACTATAAAGAATTAAGACATATTCGTGGTTGTCAGGGGGTCGGGGTAGGAGGAATGATTGACTACATTGAACTGAAAGGACATTCAATGAAAGGGACTCATAGAGTAATTTTTAGGGTGAAGGGATGGTTCTGAGGTGATGGACGTATGACTCTATGTGTGTGCATGTGCGTGTGTGTATATACTGGCACTGTCCATTGAGAAAGCCTCAGAGCAATGATACCCCAATAATAGCAAGTACATCTGGGCACAAGAAGTGCCCAGATCCCGATTTCCAAATACCGTTCTCTAACAAAAGGAATAAGAGCTCAGTGGAGAAATGACTGACTCTAGACTGAAGCAAGGAATATACAAGATGAGCCTAGAGCATCTCAGTAGTACTGGAAAGTAAGAAAGTGATCCAAAAACAAAAGTATGGTTGCATGTCAAAGGGACGCAGGAAACAAGCTGGAAAAGTTCCCCATGGCCAAACCTGTGACAATGTGAGCAACAAAATAAATCAGACGGCATTGAATTATAACCCCAACTATAAAGTAAATATACAGGAGTCTATAGTGATATAAATGATTGAATGAACAAATAGAAGAGACAAATCTTTCTCAGAGAAGCATTTCAAATAATATGTGAAGATACTGATTCCTACAGAAGGTAGAGCTTAATACCTGCCCTTTGTCCACCAGAGCGGGGCAGACTTAATGACTCATTTCCAAAGAATAGAGTAAGAAAAAGAAAAAAAATAACTTTAACATGGATAAACCTGGCAAATAATACTTTAACCAAGTGCTGAAGGTTAACATCACCAGCAATTTCATGCAGATATCATACCCTCCAATACGATGTCATGAGAAGGGCAGTTGAACTCTGCTGCAGGCTTTCCAGAAACCCATAACCCCAGTGTAATCACAAGAAAAACAACAGAAAACCCCAGATTAGGAACATTCTCCCGAATAATTGGCCAGTACTCCTTAAGACTGTCAAATACATAATGAAAAATAAAGACAGACTGAGAAACTGTCATGGACCAGAGGAGACTAGAGAGAAATGACAACCAAATGCAATGTGGTCTGCTGGATTGAGTCCTGGAAAGAAAAGGACACTAATGGAAAAACTGGTGAAGTCCAAATAAAGTCTGGAGTTCAGTCAATAGTAATATATCAATGTCAGTTTCTCAGTCGTGACAAATGTACTGTAGTAATATAAGATGCTAACAATGTGAGAAACTGGATAAAGCGTATGTGAAAACTCTCTGTGTTCTCTTTGCAATTTTCTGTAGGTATAAAATTATTCCAAAATTAAAAGTTTATTAAAATTTCCCAACATAACTTTTTGCAGAAAATGACAAGATGATTCTAAAATTCACATGGCAATACAGTGGGCCAAGAATAGTTAAGACAATCTTGAAGATAAACAAAATTGGAAAACTTATGCCATAACAAGACATCATAAATCTATAGCTATTAAGATATTGTGGTATTGATGAAAGAAAGATCAACAGAACAATGGAATATAATACAAAGTCCAGAAACAACCCTGTATATACAGACCCTTGATCTATGACAAAGGAAAGAAGACTGAGCAATGGGAAAATTTTTTTAAATGTTCTTCTTAAGAAAGAGTCCTGATCAATTGGATATTCATGTTTAAAAAATGAACCTGGACCCTATGTCACACCATACACAAAAAATCAATTCTAAGTGTACTGTAGATTTGTAAGAAAGGGGGAGGGGAGGCTTCCAGAAGATAGCATAGGATGTATCTTAATGATTTGAGGTAGGCAACAATTTATCAAACTAGGACACCAAAAAGCATTAACCATAAAGAAAATGAGTTGTAAATTAAACTACAAATCAGTAAGAAAAATACAGATAACTTTAAAAAAAAAAAACAGGAAAAAAAATTTCACATGATAGAATGCCATAAGGCCAATAAACTTGTGATGAGTGTTTGCTTACTTTATTCGTCATCAGCTAAATGCAAATGTAAACCACAATAAGATGTCATCACACACTCAGCAGAGCAGCTGAGATTAAGAAGATTGAGATTACCCGGCGTGGATGATGATGCAGCACCACTGAATTCTCTTACAATGCTGGTGGAGACGTAAACCGGTACAACAACTTTGGAAAATGGTTCTGCATTATCTACTACAGTTAAACATACACCTACCCTGTGACCCAGCAATCTCATTCCTAGGTACGTACTCAAAGGGAATATACAAAAAAGTATGAGAATCATTATAGCCGCTTTATTCCTAATAACAAAATACTGAAAAAATATCCAAATGTTCATCAACAGTAGAATAGACATACAATGGAGAACGGTACAGCAGATAAAAATGAACGTATGACATCTATACAAAACAACATAGATGACCCTCATATACATAATGCCAAAAAGAGTAAGACTCCCCCCACCCCCCTCACACACATATACTTCAAAAACAGACAAAATCAATACAAGCATTAGCAATAAAGCTAGTGGTCACCTCTGGAAGGGGATTCAGGTTATTCTAGGATGTCGGTCATGTTCTATTACTTCACCTGGGTGGTGATTACAGAAGCGTGTTCAATTTGCTACTATTCATCAAGCTGAATATTTATGATTCTTGTACTTTTCTGTTTGTGTATTATACTCCACATGAAAAGTTATTTTTAAGTAAAAAAAACAAGAAACAAGAATTGTATAGACTAAAGAGCAGAACATATGGAAAGGAAATGTAATGATTCTGGAGAGAAATGAAGAGATGCTGAACCCAACAGTTAATAAAACAAGTGAGATTTTTTTCTGCCTCGTTCAACAAACATCAGAAGATGACTACTACATTAAAGCACCCTACTTAGTGCTCTGGAGAGTCCTGAGGAGAGAAAGACAAAGGCTCTGTCCTACCCCTGCCCTGTACCACCCACCCTCTTGTGTTATTTTGAGACCTTCAGATAAACAAACTTAAAAGTAGGTATTCTTATGAGGGAATATTTATTCCCCATTTCCACCTCACTCCACGGAAGAGAAAAGTATGTGACTAACACTAGCAGCTTCCCTCCAACACCCCGCAGGAAAAAAGGAGAGACTTAACTAACTGACGAATTGGGGAGAAATAACTAGCATTTTAGGTTCATCTATCTCTCAAGGTTTGAAACTTAGAAAAGGGGATCAACGGTATTTAATGCCCCTCCCCCTCAACATGTGTCATCACAGGTAATTTACAGATAAGGAAAATGAGATTCAAAGAAGTTTAGTGACTACCAATGCCAAGACAGGACCTATAACTACCCAACTCCAAAATCCGTGCTTTTTCCAGTGTGTCACGCAGCTTCTGAAACGAACAACATGAGAGTAAATGGTGGGTAGAGATTAGTTCCAACTGGGAAGGTCTGGGATGGCTTCTTGGAAGAGCTGAGATTTGTTACCTGGATTTTGAAAACTAAGCATGTCTTTCAGAAGCATGATAGGCAGCCACCTTTTTCCTAGCAAGAAAAATAGCCTCCCTTTTCTTGAAAACCACATAGTTTTCTAAATTTGTCTGTGGGTAAGGACATCTGTTTATGTGGAAAGATGCAAGATGAAGCATTCATTTACCCATTTCTGGCCCAATCAGGGTAAAACTGGATGGTAGACATTCTGGTAGTTTGGTAATTTGTGCAACCCCAGCTCCAGGTGGCCTTCTCCCTCTCCCTCAGCAACCCAGAAATAGAAAAAAACTAAAAGGTTATTGTTTTGTTAATGATCAAAGCTCTATCTGCCTTAGATGAGAATATTATCTGGTGGCTTTTAAGTAGGTCATGCAGTTCCATGCCTTAGTTATATGTTTAACTCCCATGATTTCCAGTGTACAAGGCACAGGAAAAAATTTAATTTGGAAATGAGCATCTATTCACTCATGTGCTCAGCAAATATTTTCGTAGCATCTTCTATATTTCAAGATCTGTATTGTGAGCTGTCAAGAACAAAGATATTAGTAAGATTTTTGTCCCTGCTCTCCAGGAACTTTAATCTTTTCCATTTACATGTTTTTAATTTATATGCTAATTATTCCTAACTCCAAGCCTTATCTTCACACATGAACTCAAAATTCATAAACCAAAATGCCTACTAAAATCTCTTGATCTTCATTTCCCCTCCTCAAACCTACACAAACAGCCATCCAAACATCCCTGGAAACATGGGATTCATCTGTCTCTCTGTTCCTTACTATCTGCAACCTCTCTGTCACCAAGGTCTTTTCCTTTCTAAACATTTCTCAAATTGCTTTTTTCCTTTTCTACCCTTAAGACTGCTAATTTGATTCAAGTCATTATCACCGGCCTGCAAAAAGACAGAGACCATCTAAAACTATTCTCTCACATTCCATTTGTTACACAGAATGTAGTTTAAAATACAAATACCATGGTCTCTTCCATCTTTTTTTTTCTTTTTTATTTCAGCATATTATGGGGGTACAAATGTTTAGGTTAAGTATATTGTCTTTGCCCCACCCAAGTCAGAGCTTCAAGCATGTCCATCCCCCTGACAGTGTGCACCACACCCATTAGGTGTGTATATACCCATCCCCTTCTCACCCCTCCCATCTGCCCAACACCTGATGAATGTTATTAGTATATGTGCACTTAAGTGTTGATCAGTTAATACCAATTTGATAGTGAGTACATGTGGTGCTTATTTTTCCATTCCTGGGATACTTCACTTGGTAGAATGGGTTCCAGCTCTATCCAGGATAACATAAGAGGTGCTAGATCACCACTGTTTTTTGTAGCTGAATAGAACTCCATGGCATACATATACCACATTTTATTAATCCACTCATGTATTGCTGGGCACTTGGGTTGTTTCCACATCTTTGCAATTGTGAATTGCGCTGCTATAAACATTCAAGAGCAGGTGACTTTTTTATGGAATGTCTTTTGTTCTTTTGGGTAGATGCTCAGTAATGGGATTGCTAGATCAAAGGGTAGATCTACTTGTACCTTTTTAAGGTGTTTCCATATTGCTTTCCACAGAGGTTGTGCTAGTCAAACTATCTCTCTTTGCTGACGATATGATCTTGTATCTAGAAAACCCCAAAGATTCTGCCATGAGACTAATGGAATTGATAAACAAATTCAGCAAAGTCTCAGGTTACAAAATCAATGTACAGAAATCAGTAGCATTACTATTCACCAACAACAGTCAAACTGAGAACCAAATCAAAAAACTCAATACCCTTTACAATAGCAACAAAGAAAATAAAGTACCTAGGAATATATTTAACTAAACAGGTAAAAGACCTCTTCCATTTTAAAGCACATTGATGACTCTTTAACCTCACATAATAAGGAATATGCTCTTTACTTGGTATTTTAAGTCTCCCATAATCTGACTGTTACATCTTTCTTCACCCTCTGTTGTGACTCCAGGCTTCAAAATTAATTCTTCAGTAAAGTTCTTATAACTTTCCACACTATACCCTGTCTTCATGCCTTTGTTCATGCCTTCCCTCTCCTTGTTCTGCTTTCCTCCACTTTTCTTTGTTATGCTAATTATTATTCACTTGAAAGGCTCTAGAATATACTTTCATCTTGGCCCAGCCGTAATATATTAACATCATCTGTTTACATACAATTCCAGAAGGATCAGAACTATCTTAACTAATCTTTTTACCCCCAGCACCCATGAGCTGCCTAGTATATAGTAAGTCTTCAACACATGTTTACAGGGAATGAGGTTATTTGTAATCAAGACAAAAACACTAAACAGATTGTAGTATATCCATAAAATGGAATACTATACAACAATGAAAAGAACTGAACAATGGACACATGCAATGACATGGATGACTTTTAAAAACACTATACTAAAGAAGAGAAACTACACCTAAACGACTGTATACTGTATGATTCCATTCATTAGACAGTATAGAAAAGGCAACACTGTAGAGACAGAAAAAAGGAGTTTGCCAGGGTCTTGGGGTAGAGGGAAGCAATTGACTTGCAAAGGGGCTTAGGGGGACTTTGGAGGATGATGGAAATGTTTTATATCTTAACTGCAGTAATAGTCATGTGAATGTATGTATATATTTTAACGAAATGCATCAAGCTGTACACTTTAAAAGAGTGAATTTATTATACATAAATTATACCTCATAAAATACTATAATTTATATAAAAGAAATATATTGTGGTAAGTTAAATAAAAGGACCAAAAGCTCTGATTTGAGGACTCAGAGAAGGCCTCTCCAAGGAGAATGATTAGCATTATACGGCTAGTTAGATAATAGCAGGTAGGACACTCCATGGTGATATTCCAAATGCTATTACCATTTAACTGGGGAGCATTGTATTACATGCTAGTAGCTGTGACTTAGAAACACTTTGCATATAATCATCAGTGTTTCTCTGCTGCTAATTTTTATAGATATTAAACGTACCAAGTTTTTCAGAAACCAAACACAGTGGCTGGACACTTTTCTTCACTCACTTCCCTTAAGATTAGAAACACATCCCCCCACCCCTTACACCTCTTCATACACATACATACAGCCACTACCTACATTTAACTGATATTTCTGGATTCTTCTTTTTGCTTTGACTCTTGATGAGGCAAGGGTTGGTTCATTTCCAAAGTAATCTTCTTAGATCATTTTTTAACCTTTTCAGTAAACAAAGGACTGGTCAGGCAAGTCATAGTTTCACCATAAGTCTTATTAGCTGATTAAAGAGATGCCTATAAAATCAGAAAAATTGGAGTGGAAATTTTCTGTAGTTTTACAGAGAACAGGCTGTAGAAGGCACACCTAAATATACCGCACATGGCCTTCAACCACAACTCTCTCATTAGCAGGAAGGATACCTCATAAGAACTACATCTGTGTGGAATTAAAATCCTGGTACACAAAATTTAAATGAAGTATTTGTGTAAGTAATATTGCCTGAACATAGCAAAGGTCCTATATTTTAGGACATTTTCTAAAGTGAACATAAGGATGAGAAACATGTGCTTGTTCTTAGAATCCTCCAAGGAACTAATGGAGGTTGAGCATTATATCATAGGTGCTGGTTGGTCCACAGGTCACCTCTTTCTTAAGAACCAGCAAAGTGTTGTTGGCCAATCAGATGAAATCTAAATTCTTAACTCTGGTATTTGTGGGGCCCCTTTACTTGGCACCTACAGTATATTCAGCTTTATTGCTCTCCAGTGGGTCATTCTGAGTTGCCCATAGGCACCATTAGGCATCTTGAAACAGATGAATCCCTGTTTCTTCTCATCTTGGATCAGGTGTCCCTGAGACGTGCTTGTGTCAAACAGTTCAGCTGCAAACCAACACAGGCCACCACTCTGGAGGCCAAACTTGTTGAGGTGCCCCCCTCTGGTGACCCTACCACATGACCTTTATTTTAAATCAGACTGTCTCAAACAAACCCACATTGTGGAGAAAATGTGTCCAGCCATTTCAATATGAAACCATAATGAAGTCCTTAATTTTATTCATACAGATTATTTCTCAAAGTAGCTCCTCTGCTCCAGCTACCTTATATTACAGAATTTTTCACTCCTACATTTACCATTGTTTACAAAAAAACTTCAACATTTCTATTATATCCTTGTATGCTTTTCTTCATTATGCCCTGATGTGTATCCTTTAAAATCTAATAATCACAAAAAAGTTAAGGAAAACTGATGGAATAGTGTTTTTTCTAAAAAGCATGAAATTCTCTTATATTGCTATTAAAGAATAAGAAGGTACTGTTTCATTCTTGATGTTGATGTATAAATTTGGTTTAGATATGCTATTTAAATTTTTAAAGACAACCATGAGTTGTATAAACATGGAGTTTATAGCTTCCAATTCAGTTCAGAAGAAAAAACTAAGAAAATCTACTCAATACAGCAAAAATAGGAAAAGAACAAAAGAGAAGGAAGCGTGCAGGCATCAAATAAAATGGCAGAAGTAAAACAACACATATCAGTTATCATAAGAAAAGCAAATGAGTTAAACTCTTCCATAAAAGCCAAACACTCTGTCTCAAATTAAGCCAAAAACAAAAACAAACCACCATTATATACTGTTTACAAGACACAAACCTAAGTTAAAATGGCACAAAATTGGTCAAAGAAAATAAAAGCAAGTACTCATATCAGTATCAGAGTAGAATTCAAGTCAAAAGTATAAATGAGCATAAAAAAGAGTTATTTTATTGTCAATGTAAGCTATACTCTACAGCAAAGATATTACAGAAATATTGGCATGCCAAATAGCAAGATATACAAAGCAAAAGCTATTAGAAACACAGCAAAGAATTTTTAAGAATACAATTGTGAGTTTATCTTTGACAGATTAAATAGACAATAAACAAGAATATAGAAGTTTTGGATAACATAAAAAGTCTTAGTAATGGATGTTTGCTAAACTCTGCAAACTGAGAATACACTTTCATTTTTTTTTCTTTTTTTTTTTTTTTTTTTACAGAGTCTCACTCTGTTTCCCAGGCTAGAGTGCCATGACATCAGCCTAGCTCACAGCCACCTCAAACTCCTGGGCTCAAGCGATTCTCCTGCCTCAGCCTCACTGCCCCAGCCAGTCCCATGCCTGGGACTACAGGCATGCACCACCATGTCCGACTAATTTTTTCTATATATTTTTTAGTTGGCCAATTAATTTCTTTCTATTTTTAGTAGAGACGGGGTCTCGCTCTTGTTCAGGCTGGTTTCCAACTCCTGACCTTGAGCAATCCGCCTGCCTCGGCCTCCCAGAGTGCTACGATTACAGGCATGAGCCACCACACCCGGCCAAGAGAATACACTTTCTTACCAAAAGTTCTTGGAATGCTTACAAAAACATATAAAATAAAATGTAAGGAAAACTTCAAAAATTCCAATAAGTGCCTAATATGTGCCTTATTATGTGACTTTGCAAAAAGAAAAAAAAGTTTTAAACTTTTAAATTACATTAGTAACAACCATTTAGCAATTTTAAAATATAAATAACTTAAGCTAAAAAAAATCAAAATTATTAGTATAAGCTATTTAGAGAATAATAATGGTAAGTACCTATCAAAAGGTATAAAAAAAACCCACCTTCAGAGGAAATTTTGTTGCCTTAACTACTTTATTAATAAATAAAAATCAATAAAAATAAATTATTCAATTCAAGAAACTAAGAAAATTACACATCTAATCTTCTACCTCTCATATTGAAAAATATTGAAAAGAATTAGTATACCTATTATTGACAAATATTTGAGGGGAAAAAACCTTACTGGTGATCTTATAAATAGGTATAACCATCCTGGATTGCAGTTTGCCAGTAAGCATCCAAATCCCTAGCAATTCCACTTCTGGAAATTTATTCTAATGATGGATTTGCTCAAAGATATATCTTGGTATTTAAGCCATAAAGCCTATGCCTATGAATGGTTAAATATTTAACAGGAGGAAAAGAAATCTAATATCAAGAACAAAAGAATAAGGCGATGCTGTTAAATGATTTAGGGACCTATTATTATAGTTATTATGTACCATGGTTACACTGACATTTCTTCTAGAACCAGGACTGCAGAGAGGAAGTTTTTGCTGTTTGTACCCATAAGATTTTTAAGATTGGTCCCTGCCTCCTGCACACCCTGCATACCCCACCTCAGTCTCTCTAATGGTGACAGAAGCAAAAGAAAGGACGTTCCTCTTTTATACATCTTCCCATCTTAAAACCAAGGCTCGCTCCTCTTAGCAAAGAAGTCTCCAAAAACAACACTGATGCGTGGTAATCTGCATCCCACTGAAAGTAGCTCCTTACACATCGATAGGCACAAGGGGCACACGACATCATCTGTCACTTAGCTTCTTTCTTTGTCCTCTCATGGGATAACTAGGATCTTAGCCATTGACAAGATTATGAAGTGGAATGTTACAAGATGCCAACTTCCATTTACCCTTCTCCTTCTTGAAACCTACCACCTCCTTCAGGCTACTACCTTCTCATTTTCAATCCTGTTCTCTGGGAGGTTCTTGATATATTTATTTGAACTACAGCAAAAAAAAAAAAAAACAGTGAAGTTCATCTCAGGGACTATTTGCATTAGAACAGTGATCAAAGTGATTACTGGCATTTTAAGGAAGGAGGAGAAATTTTCTAGGGTGCCTAAAAATCCAAAACACAGAATATGGACTAATATCACCCAGTCTGGAGAAACATCATGCCAGTTACATGAGGTTACTAGAAAACTTTGAAATTTTCAAGTATTCTAACTTCACAGTGGAAATCAAATCAATAGACAAATGGATGGACGGATGGATAGATAGGTCAACATTTTATAAAATAACAAATTTGATCTCACTATTTATGTTCTCTTTTCAAGTGTTCCGGCATGTCGTATTATCTTCCTGAAATGTCCTATTATCTTCCTGAAGTGGAAGTGTGATTAAATAAACAAGACAATTTTAGATAAGCTTTCAAAATGGTGTAAGAGGTATTCAGATTTATTTATAGGGTTTCTGCCTGAGGCTATAGGCAGATGCCTGAAGGACTCAACTGCATCAAGACATACTCATTTATGTCCTGTAAACTCTCTTTTTACTTCGACATCCCTTAATTCCACATCTCTTTTGGCCCCAGCAGTGGGCTTCTTAGTTCTCCCAAACCATCTTCCTTTTGTCTGCTAGAATATCCTGGGGTAACCCCTGCACTATTGCAAAGAAAACTCTGGGCAAAATTTTGTAGTCTTTCATACAGCACACATTTATTTTAAAGGGGATGTAGTTTTCCACTCAATCATGCTGCCCATAATTCTAAGCTTGATGCTTGTTGCTTTTATTATCGAGCCATCTCTCCCCAGAAAATAGAAAAGAAGAAGAAGTCGCCTTCTTCCACGGTGGTCCCTGGCTGACTAGCATCTTCCACAGGGGAACCCAGGATAAATCTGGATCCATTGGAAGGTGTCAAATAATCTGTTACTATTGATATAATAAGAATAGTTAAAACACTTATAATCATAAATGCTTTGCATGTTTGGGGGCATATATAATAGGGACTATAACGGGTTTCTTCTCACTCTCCTACATTGGAAATGTACATTCCTGAGGGAGGAGAGATGGTCCCAGATAACCCAGCAGAGCTGAACATGTGAGGCAAGGTGCCTACTCAAGTTTAAGGCAGGAAAAAAAAGGAAGCATCATTGCCCTAGACTTTTCCTTTTTCTCCCTAAATTGCCTAATCTGATAAAAGATTCCAGGTCAAAGAATTTTTAAAAGAATCATTATCATAAACCCTTTCGGAAGGAGGCAGAACAGAAAAAAAAAAAAGAGTGCAAGAAAAAGAAGAAAGAGGGGAGGAAGGAAAGGGAAGAAGAGAGGAACGAAGGGTTTGGGCCTCCATTGTACCCTTTTGCCAGGACTTAGCTCCATGTGGCCTTCTGGAAGTAACTAACAGAGTAACCGAGCAGGGAATTTTACAGTTCATGAAAGAGCAGTTGCTAGAGTAGGGGAAGGGGGCGTTGCTGCGGGGAAAAAATGGCGAAGTGTGGGGAGGCCTTTGGAACAAGGTAGGCTTTGTGGCGCTTCCTACGTGGTCGCCTTTGGGGACACTACCAGCCTGCCCCTCACTAGACAGCTGCTCCATCGCAAGCCTCTCTCTGCCTCCCTTCAAAGATCTCCATCTACCTCCTGTAGCCAAACTAAACAATTAGGTGAGGTTTCCAAGAAAAACATAAGATACATTTCATATTCTCAAAGAGCTCCGAGTCTAACTTTCCATGGTGAAAATCTCTTACACTTTGAAACCTACCTAATGTAGCAAAACAATTTTTTTTCCAAAAAAAGGGGCAGATTGAAAACCAATTTGTAACTCTATTTGATCTAATATTTAATTTTCTCCTGCCTTCCAAGAAATTAACCACCCACCTGATCCAAAAGTAATGAAAATTGAGCCCTAAATCTGCAGACCAACCCTTGGGAATTTTGTTCAACCAGCTTGTATAAAAAGGAATGGGAACAGAACCTCAAATCACACACAGGGCTGTTAAGGCTCCCTCCCGCATCCTTAAATCAGCTGTAACTAGTGCTTAGCTAAGTATCTGAGCAGAAGTTTCAAAACAATGGGTCTTTTAATTTCCAGTGTGTGTGCTGTGATATGAAACCCTAACATTTAAAAAGTTACCATGTATTATAATATACAACTCAGCTTTTTTTATGTTTAAAACATTCCCCACACTCCAGAGTGCTAATTTGAGGCCAAATGCCTGGAAAATGGCTCCTTTAACCCCTTTATTGACATAAGCCCATTTGCTATTTCTGTTGTCTTTAACTGCAATGTTTTGATCAATGCATCAGAAGCTCTAGGATCCAAACAAGGTCTTTAAAAATTAAAGAAGTGGAATGAGTGCAAAGAGTCCTGCAGTTTTATAATCCTTGTCCTAGCCAGACGTGGCCCATTCAACTACTGTTTAATGAGGCTGACCAACCGGGAGGAGCCAGAAGCCAGAAAGGAGGCGGGACAGGGAGGGGACATTGAAGGGACAGATCCAATTCAGTGGAATTCCTGTGGAACCAGCAGGAAGGAATCTAATAGCTGAAAGCTACAGCAGCAGCCAACAGAAAAAAGACCAAGCTGTCACCTTCCAGGAGGATCACTGCTGTTGAGAAGAACCTTCATAAGTAGCTAATTCGAAGTTTCTTTGTTAGATTTCCTGATTTTCTTTCCAAAGTTTAATGATGTTACCCTTCTGTCTTTAACCAGCGTTTTTAAATTATAACATAGAGGTCATTGGAAGAAAATATGTACTGCCTTTTCCGTTTTATGAAGCTCAAGAGGAGAGAAAAAGTCAGTAAAGTACTCAAGGGAAATTTATTTTCAAAAGTCAATGATTTCTTCTATAAGACTGCTCCCTAAGTTAATATAAGCAACTTGTTATTTGAAAACTACGTTATATTTTTGGAGGGGTAGAATTATCTTTTTTTAGTCCTCTATTGAGAGAAGATTAAGTGTGCAAACATAATTTCTCCTTTTCTTCTTTCATCCCAAAGTAGATGTTTCTTCACACTAGACAGGAAATCACGAAATACTCAAAACAGTTTTAGTATCTTCTTGAAATCCACCATATAAACTCCATGGTGCTTGCTTGCACACTGTCAACCTAGGGTAAATAATACTTAAATGAGTATCCACTTTCTCAGCCAGGAGGACTATTTCCCTACCAGAATTCCCTTCCAATTTGACTTAATTGTGCTCTAAAATGCTACCAGCAATGTTAAGTGTGCTGTAAAATTGGAATTGTGTTATAGTTTGTGTTCATTAGTATCTCTCCTTTGCTTTCTGAGAAGCTTTAGAAAGATTACACACTCTCGTGGATTAAATAAATACTTCACTACAGTTTCTGGAATAGTCCCGAAGCCAAGAATGCATTGGGAGCCCCCCTCCCCAACAATGTTAATGTTCTAACTTGTTTCAAAAGCGGCTCGTTAAATCACACTTTCTCTTTGTGTTAATGTCACCTACTCTTAGTCATTCTTGTATATTTTGTCCAATAGACAGCTTTAACAACCCAAGATTATGATGTCCCTTGAGATAAACTTATTCCTAAAATAGAAATTAGAAAATCAGTAATGCATAAGTCATATCACTGGAAAAAAATATCATAGACTGATGGAGCTAAGGTGGGTTTTCTAAGGCAATGACAAGTTAGAAAGCCCAAAGGAGAAGGGCTGTTTATTCATAAATCCAAATGGAATTAACTGAAGCAATTTAGTGGCAGTTTAAAAACAATGGCACCCATCGGAAGTGCTGTGATTGTCTTTCACAGTGGATTTATTAGCCAGAACTATATTTTGATTACTCTTCTTCAGGGACCAGTTTTAGTCAGTTAAAAATGATTTATGATTCTGGGTCTATTTTGTAGTCATTTTGGGGGAGAGTTCATGCATCTGCCTAGTAACATATCCATCTCACTTTGGACTGAAAACTTTTCAAAAATTCCATAATCTGATTGATAGACATCCAGAGTTGAAAGAGATTTAAGAGCCTGATATAATCAACATAAATGTTCTATTGATTCTTAAAACCAGGAGTACATTCCTTGCTGTCAAGTTTGCGGAACCACAACCCTGCCGCTCACTCCACACATTTGGGCTTCCCCCTGTGGGTCCAGAGCTGCGCCATCAATCTCTTGCTTGTTTGATATCAGGGAGTAGTGACAGACCATTCCGAAATTTAAATTAATCATGTGCTTTTTATTTAATGCTTGAGTGCTTATGGATTACAACACATTCTATGTATCCTGCATCTTAAATCTGCCCTTTAAAATGAAATATGGAAAGAAAACATAATTTTTTAAACTAAAAAAAATGTTTTGAACGCAAAACATTTTGCTCCAAAAGAAAAAGAACTAAATGAATGAATGAACTAAAAAGCATTCAGCAAACCAACCCCTAGATGCTTGACACCTTTTTTTTTTCAATGTCTGGAATATTTATCTCCTTTCCTAACTCTTCAGTTTTCACCATCTATCCTCTACTTAACTGTTCCTTCCTATCTGCCTCTTGCTCTATTTCCACTGCCTAGAGCAGGCCTTCATCGGATCAAGCTTGGGCCTCCTTGGTAGTGGCCCTGTGACTGGTCACCAACTGCCTACTCTCTCACTCTTTCAGTGCCCCTCGAAGTCAGGACTAGAGAAACCATTCAGCAATACACTTCCCTAGTTGAAGTAACTCCAGCATTCCCCTCGCACACAGCCATTGTTGTCAACTTGGGCCCAGGGCAGAAAGAGCAGCTGAGTAGGGGATATCCATGATGTCCTTGTCACTTTAACCAGAGAGTGTTCACTTTGATCCATTCATAGATTGAGTCTCCCTGTTTAGTGTATTGACACTTTCACTTTTAATCTGTTTAATATATTGACAAAGTATCACTTGAAAGAGCATTCCACAACCTTGAAATCTTTCAAAACCAATGACCTACATACAGAACAAAGACTGAATACATAAGTGTAATTCAAGGCCCTCCATGACGTGATCTTTTCCTGTCATTAGAGGCAGCCCTGCCGTGGAAGTTGAGTGCAGCTCTGATCTGAGTCAGATGGCATATGCTCAAGTCCAGGGCCCATTTTTGCTAGCACTGTGAATTTCATTTAAATTGTTATCATCTCAGAGCCTCTAACAATTTCATATGGAAAATAGGGATGCTGACAGGTACCTAGCTAATAAGCTTTGTATGGATTAAGTAAAATTATATAAATAAAGCACTTAGAACAGAGTGGACAAAAATCAAGGATCGATGGTAGCATCATGATTTCCTTTCAAACCTATTAATAACTCAAGGTGAAATCTGTTATGAGTGAACAACCCTATCACCATTTCTCAGATACCCCTCGGATATAAATAAAACATATCTAGGCCTGTATCTCCAAACTAGAAATGCCACCATTTCTGGAAGCTGCTGCTTTACAAGCAAGAGTGGAAAGGAAGGGGGAAAAGATATTGAGAAAATACTCATTAAAACACCTTATCTTTGAACTGCTTACTCTCCACCAGTCACTGCTCACTCAAGTGTAATATTGAAAAATTAGCACTTTGCCGCAATGGTGGAGTGTGGGAAGAAAACAAATAAAACTGGAAAATACTCTCATTTTTACTGACAGAATCCCAGTCGCTTAAGAATCCCTAAGCATTATTAACATAAACCATCCCTAAGCTGAGTGTTTACAAAGTCAATCTGATCTGGAAAATAATTTAGATTTTAACATGAATGTTTGTTTTTAACCTGTTTAAACACTAAAGATCCCCGGGCCCCTTTCAAAGAACAGGAGTAGAGTTTCAACTTCTGAGCCAACTTTCTTCCCCTTGCTTCCTTCCACTCAGTGTTGGTTTCCTTCATAAGGTAATGTGCTTTAATATTTTTATATGCTTCCCAGAACACTTTGAGTAGGAATGTACCTTATGAGCATAAAATAATACATTCCAACAAAGACATCCTGCTTATAACTACCTACGTAGTTTTCCTTACCCTGTGCAATAGCGTCCTGAATTTTGATCACTTAGAGAAGCATCATGAACTATAAGAATTGGGAATTTTACCCTCTCTGGGATTGTATTAAGTACATGTGGGGGTGGGAGGATTTTAATCTTGTCAAATCGTAACTACCACACTTAATGAATACATTTCTGTTTTAGTATGTTGACCAGTTAATGAAAGTCTGAATCCCACTTGCCATGCCAGCTTCCTTATTAGATTTTCAATTTTTATTCCACTTGTGGTTAATCAGACAATCATAGCCCGAGATGTAATATTTTTCCAGTTTTCCATTCTTTAGTAATCATGGACATGCCCTATTATGTGTCTGCCAATTCCAAAATTCAGTGCTTGGAGGGAAGGAGGGGTCTTTTGCTTTGGCTCCTAGAACTGTAACAAGAGCACTATGGATTTCCTATAAACACACGTCTGGCTTCTTGCCTTTGTTGTCCAGGACAAATCAGTTCCAGGAGAACATCCATCACTTTGAAATCTTTGGCTGCATGCAGAACACCAACTGGGTTGGAGTCCTTAGCCCATTCTATAGTCAGTTGAAAGATCAGGGTAGATCATATTGCCATATTTGTCTTTAGATCTTTCTTAGTAATGCCATACAATTGGTTTAGGATCAGCTGCTACTATATGCCAGGCACTGTGCTACATTCTGGGGATTCGAAAGTACAAGAGCCTTTGTCCTAAAGGAATTCACCATCTACTGAAGGAGACACACTCAGAAACAAGCAGATAAACTCACTATGCTTAGTTACCAACTGAGGCAGAGCAAAACTGGAGGAGACAGTTACTAAATGGTCAGATATTTTATCTAAAGGGGTTAGAGTACCTCCAAGACCCATGGGTAAGGCCTCCAGACACACTGTATTTGTTCCATGGATCCAGAAAAAAATTAATATTCATAATTTACCTGGTTATCTGAGACAGTTGCAGGGACAACTCCAAGCCATTTATGAGTATGGAGTCTGAGATGCCTCACCCTAACAAATCCAAGTGAATCAGTAATAAGAAATGCTCCTTTGTTGCCAAGGGGTTATATTCCAAAAGAAAGCACTCAGAGTTCCATCTTGTGGAATGTAATCTGCACGCTACTGATACTCAAGACATGTCGCAACTGATGATAGGAGACCACAGGTGAGGGGACCTTCCAACATGCTGTTAACATCTCATATGCTGCAAAAATGTAAAAAAATACAAAATAAATAAAAACCAGCCCTTTACTTTCATGAACACTGCCTATTTACTTGTGATCTCTTCACATAGAGGGTTAGAGATAAAGGCAAGAATACTTCAAACTTCCACTGAGAAACCTACTCTACTTGAATTTTTTAAAATGTCCCATGATCCTAACAACAGCATATGTATGATGAGCTCCCTCAGCCACTGATGGATGTTTCCAAGAGGAAAGGAGAACTTCTCAGGGAGGTAGGTCTGTTCCCCGCTCTGTATGGGCTCTGTAGGTTTGCTTAAAGATGTGTAAAATTTCATGTAGTTTGACAGTCCCCTGAGGGTTCCCATGTGTGTTGTTTATTCCACTCTGTGTGTGATAGAACATTCACTCACAATTTTCTTCCTGGACAGTCTTAGAGGGTTGGAGAGACTGTAAATATTTAGTTTCGAAAGTCAAAACTATCCACTTTTGTTCAAAATACCTCTCTTTGAGAAAGTCTCAAACATCTGTTTGGAAGATCTTATAGCCAGTTTCTAAACTAACTATAAAACACACACATAGAGTGATATCATCTATAAGGGAATAAGATGTGTAGAAGATATGGAAGTGGGAATGGTCTGGAATCCAGATGTATCAATTAGAATGTTTTGGGCTGCAAAAAAAAAAAAAAAAACCACTTGACTCAAAATGGCTTAACCAGTTGGTGACATTAATTTTCTCCAAAGGAAGAGGTTTAGAAGTAAGATGGCTCCAGAATGAATACATCAGTTTAATAATATCCTCAAGGATCCAAGTTTTTTCTGCCTTTTCTGATCTGGTGTCTTCAGTGGGCTGTCTTCTTTCCTCAATCTTTTGTGCTCTTGGTTGAAAAATGGTCGCAGCTGCTCCACTTTTCCTATCCTGTCCCTCAGTGTTCAGAAGGGGAAGGCAGAATGCATCTCTTTCTTGTCCCTTTTTGTCAGAGCAAAGTACACTTGTCCAGAAATCATTATGTAGAATTATCTTTATATCTTTCTCTTTTCTTTGACAGGAAGTTTAATTTTTTTTAAACTTGGAAGAAAATAAAGAAGTAAACCTACTCCTGCTGCCCCTTCAGTCATCACCACCAAATTAATCTTTCTATAATTACGATAACCAAATATTTATAGAAATTATATGTATTACATACATAGTCACATATATTTTAATCTGAATGCAGTTATGCTATATCTTTCTGCAACTTGCTTTTTTTTATTTTTAGTTGAAATATAATAATTGTACATATTTGTGGGATACAGAGTGATATTTTGATGCCTGTATACAATATGTAATGATAAAATCAGGTCAATTAGCATATACATCACCTCAAACATTTACCATTTATTTGTGTTGGGAACATTCAAAATCATCTCTTCTGGCTTTTGAAAATATACAATAAATTATTGTTAACTATAGTCACCCTACAGTGCTATGGAACACTAGAAATTATTTCTCTTATTTTGTATCTAACCTCTCCCTTCCTCCCTCCCCACTACCTTTACCAGCCTCTAATAACCACAATTCTACTCTCTACTTCTATGAGCTCAACTTTTTTTTACTCCCACATATGAGTGAGAACCTGTGGTATATATCTTTCTGTGCCTGCCTTATGTCACTTAATATAATGTCCTCCAGGCTCATCCATGTTGCTATAAATGACAGGATTTCTTTCTTTTTATGGCTGAATAGTATTCCATATATATATATATATATATTTATATTATATTATATTATATTTTCTTTATCCATTCATGTGTTAATGTACATTTAGGTTGATTCCATATCTTAGCTATCATGAATAGTGCTGCAATGAACACATGGGTGCAGAAGTCCCTTCGAGACCCTCCATACTATTTTTCAGAATGGCTGTCCTAAATTTGCATTCCTAACAATATTCTATAATATTCTCTTTTCTTCAAGTCCTCTTTATGTTCTTATTGACAAGAATCGTGTCACAAGGCTGTTCCTAAACCAACTAATAGCAAACTAATGGAATACCAGTCTTGGTTTAGACTAATCACTATTCAACTTTCTGACACTGGGGAAGTACTTACAGTTCTTGGCTGTCTAATGCCCAAACAAAAGTGGAAGGAAGTGGAAATGATTATTGGGTAAACAACCAAGAGTCTATCATACCAGAAAATACAAGTGTTTTCACTTTGCTTTTGATCCAGCTTCCCTAATACCAGCAAAGATGGTACTTAAGATCATAGTTTCACAGTCATTGAGCCTACGTTCAAATCCCAACTCTGCCATTTATAATCTGCAAGACTTTAGGCAAGTGACTTAACCTTTCTGAGCCTAAAGTTCCACATGTGTACAATGTAAGAAAAAAATAGTACCTAAGCCATAGGGTAGCTCTGTAAATTAAATAATGAGTATACAATGCTTAGCCAACCATCTGGCACCTGGTTTCAATAAGGTTAGTAATTGTTATTAACATAGTCTTACTCCAGAAACTCATTCTCAATGCCTAAAATTTAAGAATCCCCATTTCATGTTGCATTAAAAAACAAAAAAAAACAAAAATAACAATAACAAAAAAAAAAAACTAAAAAATACAAGGCCACTAAAAAAGTCTGAAAGTGAGAAGGGAAGATAACATAGTTGAATCCTGTCAATAAAAGCACACCAGAGCCTAAGCAACCACTTGATTTTTAAGTTCGTGTTTGATTCTTGGGCACTTAACCATTTCATCTATTTCAGTAAACAAAAAGAAAAGCATATTTGGCATGAACTCAAGAATAAGTTAGCTATCTCTTCAGAAAATATAGACGGGCAATGTTTTATGTTTTAAATCAAATGTATCATATTCACAGTCCGTCTCTCTCATCATACTCTTTCTCTGGCTGCAATTCCTCTTTATTCATTTGGTGACTGTACCCTATGAAAATGCTTAAAACCAAAATCCTTGTGTCTTTCCTTTTCCTTCTCACAAACACATTTGCTAAGAGACTTAAACAAGACAGCGGTTTATAAACCCAGCTTTTCAATCAGTTACACCAAGTAAGACACTGGATACTCAATTAGGCATTGTTTTCAAACTCCAGCTTTGTTAATTCTCAAAATTAAAGGTTCTCTAAGATACATTTAGGTGCCTTTAGACCATCATCTTCTCAATCTTTGCCATATACTAGATGCAGTTAATTATTCTAAAGAATGTCTAATTTACTTGGCTAGATGTTTTTGTTCTAATTTTAAATGAATTTGGCAAGGTAGGAAAGAAAGCCAAAATGGCTCAAAACAAAAAGATGCACGGGAACTGCTTACCGGTTGCTCTTTGCTCTAGCACCAGCACTCTGCCATCTCTTTGATGTGTGACCAACATCAATTAGAATTTTAAATGACGTTTGTAAATTTTATTTGTGCTCCTTCGTTTGAAATCTGCTCTGAGAAATTTTCAGTCCAACGTTAAGCTATTAGAACTTCAGTATGTTTCTGGTTTGAATATGACAAACGAAATATTAAATCCCCCCTCACATTTTTATAAATCCCTGAAGCAATTTTTGAAGCTTAAAAAAATGATTTTGGAGTTAGCTCCTTATGAAACTTATTCTATGAGTTTCCTCAGTACCAAAAGGGGCTCTTCAGCCAGATGGATAGAAAGAAAATCTAGAAAGAAAGCATACAAAATCTAAAACAAAAGTATAAATCTCTGAATCACATAGTACAACATCTAGTTCTCTATTTAGTTGTGACTTTGCCATATGGGGATAATAAGGGGGGAATTCCAAATACAATCTCCATGGATTCTTTGTCTCTGGGGGCCTAAGTTGTTAGTCCCTCCTCACAAAAAGAAAAACTCCAAAAATAACTAATATCATACATAAAGTTAGTTGTTAATCAAACTCAAAAGAGGTACTCACCCAACATACAAACAAAATTGGACAAAAATTCAGGGCAATATGAAAAAAAAAAACAATACTAGTTAGGGCAAGAATTGAAAATGACACCATCTAGGCCTGTTCTTGTTTAGGAATGTCAAAAGAAAAGAGCTATAATAATTCTTTGGCTTTTCTTTAGGAGAAATTTTTTTTTTACTTCTTTGTTCTGCAAGGAAAAAAAAAACAATAATTAGAAAACCACAGATGAGAGTGAGTTCTCTCATTTAACACACCAAATATGCCACCCAAGACCACAATTGCTGCCATCTCCACTCTGCATGCCCAGTTTTTCCCTTGCTTTTTTAAAACTGTAAACCTCAAGGAAGGTGCAGTGAGTTGTCACTTGAAGTGCCTTAGGGAACCAACTAAATGAGACCAACTAACAGACTTTGAGAGCTATTATCAAATTACTCCATCCAGAGAGGCAATAAATACCTATTGTGCATCAACTCTTTGCAAGAGTCTTGGCTGTACTCTGGAGGATGAAAAGTATATGAGCTAAGCCCTTGCTCCTTCAGGAATTTACAAACAAGTAGGGGAAATAATGACTATATATAAAAATAAATCATGTGTATAAATAATAAAACAAAGTTGTTTAGAAGTACATAGTTTCAGTGGGGCTTATTATTTCTTTTTAATGAAAATAATATTTGTTTCCATTTGCTTATAACTATCCACTGTCACATACACTGACAATGGAGGTGAAGGCAAATCCTGCATATGAGATGGTAGAAGCCTAGAGAATCCCAGCACTAACAAGGCCCCCTGGAAACATGTGGAAGACTTCCCCTTCATTGTTGGATAGGATTCATTGGAATAAACAATTCAAAAATGTTTCTAATAAATAATTATAAAATGTGTTTTAAAGCATCCAATTCACAATAGCAACAAAATTTATAAACTTAACAAAAAATTATCAATAGCAATTAGAAGAAAACGTTACTAAAAGAAAAGACCAGAATAAATGGAGAGAGATACCATACTCCCGGGAGTTGGAAAAAACTTCATATTTTAAAATGATCAATTCTCTCATGATAATCTACTATTTGAATATAATTTTCATCCAAATACAACCAAATAGTTTTCATACCTGACAAACACTATCATTCATCTATCTGGAAGACTAAATGCTAAGAAAGAGCCAAGATCTAATTTAAAAAAAAAGAGTGAAGAGAAAATTTAATATACTTTAAATTGTTAAAATACTGCACTATTGGTACAATAATAAATAGATGAATAAACGAGAGAGAGTAATAGGAGTGACATCAGCAAGATGGGAAACAGGAGATTACAGCCCTCATACTCCCACAGAAACATTAACTTTGACAAACATCCACTGATAGGACTCTCTCTGTGGAAGTCCAGGAGTCCAGCAGAGAGACTCCAGCACCTCACTGGAACAAAGTACTTTAAGGAGATGCAGTAAAGGAGGCAGGAAGAACAGTTTCACTTTATTTGCATCACCCTTCCCCCAAGGAAGAACAGCTCAATGCCAAGGGAGATCTCCTCAGCCTGCAGTTTTTCCCACTGGGGAAAGTGAAAGCAAAATTAAGTGCCTGGTTTTCCCAGCCTTGCAGGACACTGACCAAGAGGTCAACTTTTGCCTCATCCCATCCAGATCACTGAGAGGATCAGCACAGCTAAACAGTCTGGGGAGAGATAGGAGCAGGAAAAAGGAGCTGGAGTTCACAGCAACCACTGCATAGATCTCAAGACAGGCCACAAATCCTACGAGCCAGTTTTCAGGCTCCACCAAGAGGCCTGGCCCACAAACCCCATGGATGGCCTCACCTCTAGCCCCCACATATGGCCAAAGCATGTCTCCAACAGTCCACATGTACCCCTCAGATGGTTCACAGAAGCCTCCGCAAATAACACGCTTCCACAAATAGAGCTGAAGCCTCCACAGAGAGCAAGTGTAAGCCTCTATAGATGGTGCAAGCAAATGCACACAGTCATCAGCAACTGTTACAGCTCAACTCATGAGATTGAGAGGAGAACAACCTTGAATACTTTTGGGCAATGTCCAAGGAAAAATAAACAGGACACTTTCAGCACCCAACCTGATTCTGCAGGATTAAGAGAAGGCATACAACCCTAAGACTTCTTCCCCAAGAGGGGAAAGGGGAAACAGAAAGGGTGCACCATAGAAAAGACCTGCAGGAACCCCAAAATATCTAGCTGGGATGACTGGCGAATATCTTTCTCTCCCAAAGCCAGTCAGTAAAAGACTAAAGGAAAGGACAGTTTCTTTAAATGTAAAGATAGTAATGCAAAACTATAAGGAACACGAAGAATCAAAGCACCGTAACAACACCAGAGGTACAAAATAAAACTCCAGTGGCTGACCTCAAATTAATGGAGATCTATGAAATGCCTTATAAAGAGTTCCAAGTAATCATCTTAAAGAAGCTTAATGAACTTCAAGAAAACACTTATAGACAAATAAATAAAATTCAGAAAAAAGTACATGAACAAAAAGAAAACATAAAAAAGAACCAAACAGAAATTGTGCACTTGAAGAATATGAACTGAAAAAAATGTAATACATAGCTTCAACGGCAGATATGATAAAGCAGAAGAAAGTGAAGACACAGTGAACTCAAAGACCATCTAAATTATCCAGTCAGAGGAACAAAAAGAAAAAATAACCAAAAAAGGTAAAGAATTCCTACATGACTTACAGGACATCATCAAGAGAAACAACGTACACATCATATAAAAGTTCCAGAAGTAGCAGAGAAGGAGGAATTGTCAGAAAGCTAAATTAAAGAGATAATTAAGCAAACTTTTAAAATCAGGAAACAAAAATGAGCATCTATATCCATGACACCCAAAGAACACCAAATAGGCTGAACATTAAAAGATATTCACCATGATCCATTAAAATTAAATTGTCAGGACTTGAAGACAAGGAGAAAATTTTGAAAACAAGAGAAAAGTGACTCACATAAAAGGGAACTTCCATAAGACCAGGAGCATGTATCTCAACAGAGACCTTGTAAGCCAAAAGAGAATAAATGAAAAATTTACAATGCAGAATGAAAAAAAACCCTTCCAATCAAGAATAGTTTACCCAGCAAAGCTGTCCTTCAGAATTGAAGAAGAGAAAGACTTTCCCAGAGAAACAAAACCTGAGGGAATTCATCACCACTAGAACTGCTCTATAAGAAATGCTAAAGGGAGTTCTTCAGTTGAAACAAAAGGACACTCAGTAAAGACAAACATGAAAATATATGAAGGTACAAAACTTACTGGTAAAGGTAAGTATATGGTCAAAATAAGAATACTCTAATACTGGAATGGTTGCACTTAGATCATTTTAAACACTAGAATAAAAGTTAAAAGAAAAATGTATTAAAAATAACTATAGCTACAATAATTCCATAAAAAATACACATTATAAACAGATGTAAATAGTGATATAAATAACATAAAATGGGTGAGTAAAAATGTAGTTTTTGCATGCAAAGTTAAGTTGTTATCAACTTAAAATGGATTGTTATAACTATAGGATATTTTATGTAAGCCTCACGGTAATCACAAAGAAAAATCCCATAATAGTTATACAAAATATAAAGAGAAAAAGAATCAAAAAATAAAACTTCAAAACTATCATCAAACCACAAAGGAAGACAAAAAAGAGAGGAAGAACAAAACAATCTACAAAAGAGTCAGAATATGTTAACAAAATGGTAGTAGAAAGTTTTTACCAATCAATAATTACTTTAAATGGATTAAATCCTCCAGTCAAAGGACACAGAGTGCCTGGATAGATTAAAAAACAAGACCAAACTATATGTTGCCTACAAAAGACCTGCCTTAGCTTTAAAGACACACATAGGCTGAAAGTGAAAAGACGGAAAAAGATATCACATGCAAATGGAAACCAAGTAGAGTGGCTATGCTTATACCAGACAGAACAGACTCTAAGTCGAAACTATAACAAGAAATAACTAAGGTAATGATATAATAAAAACTGGTCAATTCATCAAGAGAATAGGAGTATGTATGTTGCCAAAATTGAATTACCTAATGATTTAAAGCAAATATTAACAGCACTAAAAGGAAAAATAATAATATAGCAATAGAAGACATCAGTATCACACTTTCAACATTGGATAGATCAACAAGACAGAAAATCAATTAAAAAAAATACTGTGACTTTAGTGGAACAACATTATAGACCAAAAACACTCAAGAGACATGTAAAAAACATTCAACCCAACAGAAGCAGAATGCACATATTTCTTAAGGGTACATGGAACATTCTCCAGGATAAGAGATGTTAGGCCACAAAACAAGTCTGAACAAATTTAAGAAAATTGAAATCATAACAAGTGTCTTTTTCAATCACAATGGCATGAAACCAAAAATCAATAACAGGAGAAATTTTGAAAAATTTATAAACATGTAGAAATTAAATATACTCTCCTGAACAACCAATTGGAAAAAAGAAATCAGAAGTAAAATTTAAAAATAGCTTGAAACAAAAATGAAACATAACATACTAAAACTTACGAGATGCAGTAGAAAGAAAAATCTCAAATAAACAACTTACCTTTGCACCTCAAATAATGAGAAAAATAAAAATAACGTAGCCCCAAATTTAGCAAAAGGAAAGTAATAATAATGATAGGAACAGAGACTAGAAAAAGAATAGAAAGATTATTGAAACCAGGAATTTTTTTAAAAATAAACAAATGATAAACAAAACTGACAAAACATCAGCTAGACCAAAAAAAAGAGAAACGATGCAAATAAATAAAATTATAAATGAAAGAGGAGACATCTAACACTGCAGAAATACAAAGGATCACAAGAGAATATATGAACAATTATATTCCAACAAATCAGATAATCTAGAAGAAATGAATAAATTTCTAGACATATACAACCTACTAAGAATGAATCACGAAGAAATAGAAAATATGAACAGACCAATAACAAATAAGTAAATTTAAGCATTAATAAAAAATCTCTCAACAAAGAAAAGCCCAGGACCAAGTAACCTTGCCGGTGAATTCCATCAAATATTTAAAGAATTAATGCCAACCCTTCTGAAACTCTTTGGAAAAATTGAAGATTAGGAAACACTTTCAAACTCAGTTTGTGAGGCCAGAATTATGCTGATACCAAACCTAGAATATAACTCAACAAGAAAAGAAAATTACAGGTCAATATCTCTGATGAACATAGAAGCAAAGATACTCAACAAGATATTGGCAAAGTGAATTCAATAACACACTAAAAAGATTATTCATCATGATCAAGTGGGATTCATCCCAGGGATGCAAGGATGGTTCAACATATGCAAATCAATGTGATACATCTTATTAACAGAACAAAGGACAAAAACCAGATGATCATTTCAACTGATGGTGAAAAATCATTCAATAAAATTCAATATCCCTTCATGATTTAAAACTCTCATAAAACTGGTTATAGAAGGAACTTAACCTCAACACAATAAAAGCCATATATGACAGACACACAAGCTAGTGTCATACTGAATGGGAAAAAACTGAAAGCCTTTCCTATAAGATGTCCACTTTCACAACTGTTATTCAACATCATCCTGGAAATTCTAGCTAGAGCAGACAAGAGAAAGAAATAAAGGGCATCCAAATAGGAAAGGAAGAAACCAAAGTATCCTTGTTTACAGATGATACAATATTATAGAGGGAGAAACCTAAAGACTCCAAAAAAAAAAAAACCTCTTAGGATTGATAAACAAATTCAGTCAAGTTGCAGAACACAAAATCAACATACAAAAATCAGTAGCATTTCTATATGCCAATAGCAAACAAGATGAAAAAGAAACTAAGAAAGCAATCCCATTTACAGTAGCTACAGATGAAATAAAATTTTTAGGAATAAACTTATCCAAAGAAGTGAAAGATCTCTATAATGAAAACTATAAAACATTGATGAGAGAAATTGAAGAGGACACAAAAAAGTGGAAAGCTATTTCACGCTCATGGATTGGAAGATTCGATAGTGTCAAATGTCTATACTACCAAAGCAATTTACAGAATGAATGCAAACCCCATAAAAACACCAATGACATTCTTCACAGAAATAGAAAAAATAATTCTAAAATTTATGTGGAACAATAAAAGACCCAGAAGAGCCAAGGCCATGCTGAGCAAAAAGAACAAAACCAGAGGATTCACATTACTGATTTCAAATTATACCAGAAAGCTGTGGTAACCAAAAACGCATGGTGTTGGCATAAAAACAGACACATAGACCAATGGAACAGAATAGAGAACCGAGAAATGAATACACACAACTATAGTGAACTTATCTTTAACAAAAGTGTCAAGAAAATGCAGTGGGGAAATGACAGTCTCTTCAATAAATAGTATGGGAAAACTGGATATCCGTATGCAGAAGAATGAAACTAGACTCTTGTCTCTAACCATATACAAAAATGAAGTCAAAATGGATTAAAGACTTAAACCTAAGACCAACCTGAAACTATGAAACTACAAAAGAAAACATTGGGGAGAAATTTCAGGACATTGGTCTGGGCAAGGACTTCTTGAGTAATACCCCCAAAGCACAGGCAAACAAAGCAAAATTGGGCAAATGGGATCACATCAAGCTAAAAAGCTTCTGCACAGCAAAGGAAACAATCATCAAAGTGAAAAGACAACCCACATAATGGAAACAAATATTTACAAACTACCCATCTGACAAGGGATTAATAACCAGAATATATAAGGAGCTTCAACAACACAACAGGAAAAATCAAATAATTTGATTTAAAATGGGCAAAGGATCTGAATAAACATTTCTTAAAAGAAGGCATACAAATGGCCAACGGTATATGAAAAAATGCTCAACATCTTTAGTTATCAGAGAAACGCAAATCAAAACTACAATAAGATATCATCTCACCCCAGTTAAAATGATTTTTATCAAAAAGATAGGGAAAAATTAATGCTGATAAGGATGAGAGAAAGGAGAGAAAGGAGAACCCACGTATACTGTTGGTAGGTACATTCCTACTGTTGGTAGGAATGTAAATTAGTACAGCCACTATGGAGAACAGTATGGAGGTTCCTCAGAAACCTAAAAATAGAATTACCATATGACCCAGCAATGCCACTGGCGGGACTATATCCAATAGAAGGGAATTCACTATATTGAAAAGATATCTGCACTCCCATGTTTATTGTAGCACTATTCACAGTAGCTAAGATTTGGAACCAACCTAAGTGTCCATCAATGGATGAATGGATAAAGAAATTGTGGTACTACTTTGATCCTTGAATGTATTTAAACTTCCACCTTTGATATAGTTGAGATTCCATGCTACACAGAAATCAGGTTCCCAAGTCAGTGGGAAAGGCAAAAATTTGTATAATCAAATTTTCTTTTGAATATTTCCTATGAAAAAGCTAGTGGAGTACAGCATTTTCATCTTTCAATAAGCCCAATTCAGTCATAATCTTCTCCAGCATTGGGATATACACCTTTAATTTAATTCAAAAACAATGGGCTTTTAAATACTGGAATTATATTCATTATGACAAGAAACTTATGAGAGTCTGAGCAATCAAATAAGCTCTTACCTTTCCTCCTGATTAGGAACTGTGTAGGTCTTAGGATCTCAAGCAAAAGACATTCTAGTGGGTTAATCCCTGCTCCACCACTTAATAGTGGAGGGCCCATGGACAGTTTAATTCCTATACCTCAATTTCCTTTTCTATAAAATAAGAACAATAATAGCATCTGTACCCAAAATTGCTATGAGATCAAAATAGGATAATGTAGATAAGTGTTTCCAACACTGTGCCCAGATCATATCACATGGTCAATAATTGATGGTTGGAGATAAGAGTCAAGTAGCCCAGCTTGGTAAAAGAGTTTTTAAATGAAAAAAAGAGAGAAAGGAAGAGCACCGCTATCCACTCTCCAAAAACAAATATCAGGCAGAGGGTGTTCTGGAAAAAAATTCAATCAAGAATTATAACATATTTACTTAAAGCTAGAATTTTATCATGAGTTAGCTAAAACTAGAGAACAAGAACACTAGAAAGAAAGGTCTCTGATATATGAGGCTCTTGTCTAAAGTGTTTCACTCTTCAAACTCCTATGAGAAGGCAAAGCCCCTTTTCTCTTGAAAGTGTCTAATTGCAAAACTCTGTGCTCAGCACTTTATTCTGAAATATTCTGGGCCTGATATTTTTACTCTAACTACATAAAAGATATTCTGGAATATATTCAATCCTCCTTCTTAAGACATTAAAATACAATGCTAGACTACGTGCTTGGGCATCTAACACAGATGAATAAAGAATTCTCACCAAAAATGCTTGTCCTGTTCTACAGCATGATTAGTTTTCTGCAATTTACATAATGAGAAACAAAAAAAGAAAGCAAAATGAGAGGCAATGGAAAATCATTATATTGTATCTTTGTTCCTAAAAGGAGCTTGGCTGGGATTTCCAACCCCCTGCTGGATCCCAAGACAGATGGAAGGAAACCACCAACATATGTTGCAACCTCATCATTATAAAGATGCTACTAGAGAAAAGTCACATCAAGGCCTGACACCTTGGATCCCATCTAAGGAAGGGGAGAGCAAAATTCTAAAAGGCCCTTCCTATGAAATAGTTTGCCTCTGAAGGTCTCCTTCCTCATAAACCTCAAAGATGGCATTTAAACAAGCGGTGTTCCTGAGTTAAAGAAAATGAATATTGTCAATCATCAAAGATGGAAGCCTTTGCACAGTTGAGTAGATGTGCACATTTGGAAAAATGTAATGATTCACCCAATTGGCATATATGTGTACTCTTAAATATAAAAATTTAAGATCCAGGTTGCCAAGGACAATATCTGTGCAATATGGTCACCTTACAAGTTCAATGGGTTCAGGTGTCCAGTCTGCCTTCCTTAGAGTGTTAATAGTGAGAGAAAAGCAACAGAGTCCTTGGTCTACTAATTATTTTCCAAGGAAAGAGGAAATGAGCATATTGTTGGGTCATAACCTTTAATAATAATAAATAATATTTATAGTATTTACATTTTTACCATATTTTCATATATATTATCTCATTTGACCCCATGTTACGACTTTCAGGAAACTGAGCATCAGAGAAGTTAAGTGACTCACCCAAGATCACACAGCTAGAAAGTAATAAAGTAATGAAGAAAATACTCACATCTAGATCCAACTGACTTCACATCCCATTCTTGTGATTCTATATATTGTACTACTTCCCAGCATCTTCTGCTCCAGTCAAGAAATAAAGAGGGAGAGAGAAGGAAAAAGAGACCTGTCTCACTTGAGAGGCTGCCCCCAACCTTTTTACTGTAACTTCAGGAAGAGAAAATTTTCCAGCCTCCCACATTTTGCCATCACCATGGAAAGTCTTAACAATATGATCCAACCTTCTCATTCCTGAATGTTCTCCCCACTGTCATTCACATAGGGAATGCTGCTCTCTGCGGGTTATCTGACAAATTATTTTATATCACCCTGTCACGTGTAGTTCATAATGTTACACTCCAAAATTAAACAACTTAAGTCTTCTTAGTCTTCTTCATTTGCACTTAGGTCAAATTAGGGATAAAAATGTTTGACTTATGTACATGTAGTTATTTGAAAAGTAACTCTTTAATGTTACTCAGGATAGATAGATGATAGACAGACAGGACAGTATTCAACTTTGGAAAGAAATCTGTGTGTATGTGTGTGTGTGTGCATCTGTGTGGAAAGAGAGAGAGAGAGAGAGAGAGAATTCAAGCTACTTTAAAGATGCAAAGATATTTTAGAATGTAAACATGAATTCCAAAGTTCAAAGTGAAAAATCACTTGTTTTTAATAAGAGTAGTAACAACAAATCTTTGCCATGCCAATTATCACAAGTAAGTTGTTTAAGAATTTACCATTACAGTGTATATTTATTTAGAATAATTTTTCTTTATTGAAGTTACATTTAAATCTTTAAGGTATGTTCATAGTTTCCTTTGGTGTTAAATTATAAAATAAATATGTGTAATTATAAGCAATGGCAGAGCCACATATTGTAATTGTTATGGGTAATGACAGATTCATAATCTTTGACATAATAACAATTTTTATGACTTCAATAGCAACATTTGCCTCCAAATATTTCATAAACATTAGATAATTAATATTTTTAAAAATTCCTCACAGAGCATATCAGCAATTAAATTCCTCAAGCCCTAGTGACACTTTATATATGTTCCATTAACTGACTAACTTCTTTTTAAATAACTTGAGAAACAACTGAGACGTTGTCTAACATGAAAATAAAATCTGAAGATTATTTTTCCTGGTTTTGTGAAGGTTGCTTCTTTGTTTATTATTCTTTGCTTGAATCATCTCTATTATTTGGGAGTGTACTATACAGACCCATCTTTTATTCTCTTCATTGTTTGGGCTTGTATTATTTCAAAAAAGGTTCATTAGCCTCCAACAGCCAGAGGGAGAGGTGAATTGCCATAGTGAAATGAGACATAAGCTACTAGTCCAAGTACTCCCAAACCCACATCCCTGTAAAATGAATCATGTGGGTTAAGAGAAATAAGAGACTTTAGTATTATATCTTAATAAACTGGAAATTCTTCTCCCACTTTTTCCTTTCTTCTCTAGTTGTATGAATATATTATTATAATAATTATTTATTAAGCACTTATCTTTTAGACAAAATGCTAAGGGTTCTATATACATTAGATTATTTAATAAATATAAAGCTCTATAAAGTAGGTATTTTTATTTTCTTGATCATTGTTATGATAGCATCATCATTATTTACAAATAAAGAAATCAAGGCTCAGGGAAGTTAAATACATTTAAAAAAATGAGAAAGAGCCAAGAAAGAAAACTGGGTCCATCTGATCACAAAGCCCATTATTCTAACCACTATACCAGTTGTTTTTAAACTTTTGCTGGCATCCTGAGGACCAGCCCACTCAGCATCCCCCCCCCACAGCAACATTGTCCCTGTGACTAACAGAATTGTCATGTTTGCATACACTCCACAGGGCCTAAGTACCAGCCCACCCAACAGCACCGCCCCCAGCAAAAACACACCACCACCTCCACAAATACCCACAGCACAGGTGACTGAAGCACTGACAGGCACTGCTGATATTGAATAGAGCTGAAGAAATCACACAGAGACTATACAATTGCACCCACCAAAACCAAAGCCAAATAAACCTACCCAAGCAACACCCTAGGGCTCATCTACATGAAAAAGTCTTTTCCTGCAAAAGCTACTTCATAAAATTGGAAAAGGTGACTGTTTTACCAGATGTGCAAATATCAACACAGGGACAGAAGAAACAGAAAAGCAAAGAAACATGACATCTCCAAAGGAGTACGGTAATTCTCCAGCGTTATGGAGAAAACACTAAAAAAGAGGAAATTTGTGAAGTGCATGAAAAGGAATTCAAAATAATGATCTTAAGGAAACTCAGTGAAATACAAGAGAATGCAGATAGAAAATTCAATGAAATCAAGAAAACAATTCATCCCCTGAGTGAGAAATTCAACAGAGATAGATATCATTTTTGACAACAAGAACCAAATAGAAATCTTGGAGCTGAAAAACTCATTGAATTAAATTAAAAAATATAATTTAGAACGTCAATGACAGGCTGTGTCAAGCAGAAGAAAGAATTTCTGAACTTGAAAACAGATCTTTTGAAATAACCCAGTCAGGAAAAATGGAATAGATAAACAATTTGAAAAAAATTAAGAAAGCTTATGGGACTTATGGGACACCATTAAATGAACAAATATTCTCATTATAGGAGTTCCAGAAGGAGAAGAGATGGAAAAGTCATGGAAAACCTATTTAACAAAATAATACCTGAAAACTTCCCAAATCTTGGAAGATATATTGACATTCATATCCAGATAGTTCAAAGTCTACAAATAGATTCAACCCCAAAAAAGGTCCTTCCTGAGGCACATCATAGTTAAATAGTCAAAAGTTAATAACAAAAGGAATCCTAAAAACAGAAAAGGTGTCAAGTCACATCTAAGATAATCTTTATTAGGCAATCAGAAAATTTGTCACCAAAAACCTTTCAGGTTAGGAAAGAATTGGATAATATAGTCAAAGTGCTGGAAAAAAAAAAACTGTCAACCAAGAACACTATACCCCGAAAAGCTATCCTTCAGAAATGGAGAAATAAAGTCTTTCCCAGACAAGCAAAACCAAGAGAATTCATCATCACTAGACTAGCCTTATAAGAAATGTTTCAGAGAGTGCTACAATTGGAAGTGAAAGGACAGTAACTACCATAATTAAAACATGTGAAAGGATAAAACTCATTGCTAGAGATAAATTCAAAATAAATTTGGAACCAGTAAAGGTAAATTCACTATTAAATTCCAAATACTCCATTAATATAATGATGGCATATTATCCTTCAAATCTCTAATATGAAGGTTAAAAGACAAAATGGTCAATGATAACTATAGTTACAATAGGATGTTAAGAAATATATAATATAAAAAGATGTAAATTAAGGCAACAAAATTATAAATTGTTGGGGGAGGATAAAAGTATGTGATCAAAGTTAAGTTGCTTTATTTAACAAATAGTACCTGCCAACCAATGCACCAGACACAAATTATGCATATAAACATTTAAAGCTGAAAAGAGTACCTTAAAAGCTATTTGTTTAAAATCCCTGATTTACAGTTGAACAGAAAAGCCAAGTGGTCAACTTATTTAATGTTACCCTATTTGTTACTAAAGATAGAGCATTCCTAATCCAAAATTCTGTGTTCTGAAATCTTCCAAAATCTGAAACTTTTTGAGGGCCAACATGACAGAACAGTGGAAGATTCCACACCTGACCTCAGTGATGGATCTCAATCAAAATACAGGTGCACAACATATAGTTTATTCAGTATCCCTGAGGGTAACAAATTACCCTCCCTCCCAGCCCGCTTCAGCTGCAATGTATCTTTTCCACACATGCTCAGATTCCTCCATGCAAGCATGCCCACAAAGGGTAATAAAATGATACAGCAATGGCAGGTTCCCCACAATGCCCTTCATGGAGCCAAAACCTACATGCATTACTCATGGTGGGTTTGTGTGTGTGTGTGTGTTTGAGGTTTGGTTTTGTTTTGTTTTTGCTTATTCTCTGTTCTGTGGTGCAAAGATATTGTTGAAAATGTAAAAAAAAAACAAAAAGGCCTATAGATACCCCTATGGCTAACAGTGATAAGAAAAAAAAGAATAATTTATGTTTATCTATAGCACAGAAAATCAAGCTGTTGTAGAAACTGGACAACAGTGTAAGTATGAAATATCTTACAAGATTATGATATTAGAATGATCACCATATATGACATGATGAAATAGAAGGAGAAATTGTTGAAGTTCTATGCTGAAAGTGATAAACAGAAGTTAATGAAACATAGAAAAACACTGCAAAATGCTAAAAGTGAAGATCTTGATTGTGTGTTGAAAGAGTGGCTTCACAGTGAAAACATGCCACTTAATGGCGTGCTGATCGTGAAAGATCTATCACAATGCAATGAACCGAAAATTGAAAGGAATTATGAATATTTAATAGGATAATTGAAAAATTTTATGAAAAGACACAGCATTAAATTTTTAAATATTTGTGGTGATAAAGCATCTGTTGATCATAAAGTGGTGGAAAAAATTCATTGATGAGTTTGCCAAGGTCATCACTGATGAAGATCTGACATGAGAACAAGTATATAATGTTAATAAAACATCACTATTTGGATGCTATTGGCCCAGGAAGACACCAACTGCAGCCGATGAGACAGTTCCTACAGGAATTAAAGATGGCAAGGACAGAATAACTGTGCTAGAATGTGCTAATGCAACAGGCACATAGAACTTTAAAATTGCTATGATAGGCAAAAGCCTGTGTTCTCACTGTTTCCAAAGAGTGAATTTCTTACCAGCTTGTTTTTATGCTAACAAAAAAGTATGGATCACCAGGGGCATCTTTTCTAATTGGTTTTTCATTTTGTATTAAACAACTTGTGCTCACTGCAGGAAAACCGAACTGAATGATGACTGCAAGATTTTGTTATTCCTTGACAACTATTCTGCTCATTTTCATCTGAAATTCTTATCAAAAATAATATCTATTCCAAATACTTTCCCCCAAATGTGACTTAATTACTTCAGCCATGTGACCAGGATATCCTTAGATTAATGAAGAATATAAAAACACTTTCTTAAATAGCACACTAGCAGCAGTAAACAAAGGCATGGGTATGGAAGATTTTCAAAAAAGTTTAGCATGAAGGATATCATATGTGCTGTTGCCAATGCCTGGAACACAATAGCTGAAGACACAATTGTGCATGTCTGACATAACCTATGGCCTGCAACAATGTTCAGTGATGATGATGAACAAGGTAGTGCCTTTGAAGGATTCTGTATGTTACATAAAAAAGAAATGATGTCTGGCTCCTTATATATGCAAAAATATACCTTCAGAGTTTATCAGTATGCCAGAAGAAGTGGATATCAAAGTAGTTTTTAACATTGGTAATATGGTTCCAGTTGTTCATTCATTGACCAGTGGCAAAATAGCCAAATGGTTCTAAATCAAGATGATCATAATAATAGAGATGATGAAGATAATGTTGCTAACACTGCCAAAAATGTGCCTAGAGATGACATGGTGAAAATATGGGATGGAATTATTAAAGGACTACTACAGCATGTATTCATAACAGAACAAAAAATTATGTCAGGTTATAAAATCAAAGAAGTATTCCTAAAACAAACACCATTGTTAATGAGGCAGATGACTATTACAGAAAGATTTTAAAAACAAACCAGCAGCATATCTCCTCATCCCTTGAGGACTCACTTCCTGGTCCCCCCCTGCTTCTGATGCTTCTTCTTACTTGAAAATATAAGATGTAGTATACAGAAACTTTTGAATCAAAACACAGCATCACAAGTGGAAATTGAAAGCCTGATGTTGTTTGTTGTTGCTGTTGTTTAACAGCTGAAACAGGTATTCTGGTGATGTTACTGTGCTGCTTAGTTACCCTGAACACATTATTTTTTCACTATATAATGAATATATGTCCTATTTTTTACTGGTAAATACTTAAGTGTGAATAAGTGTTTTAAAAATTGCTTATTGGTAGAATAGAAATTCAGAGTCAGGAATGATGGTGATATAAACAACCACAGATTGTCCTTATGGGTGGCTGAGATACTAACAGCTTTGTTTATTGATGTTTCAATGCATATAAACTTTGTTTCATGTACAAAATTATTTTTTAAATTGTATAAATTACCTTCAAGCTATGTATATAAAAGTGTATATGAAACAAAGGTGAATTTCATGTTTAGACTTGGGTCCCATCACCAAGATATCTCATTATGTATATGCAAATATTCCAAAATCCAAACAAATTCAAAATCCAAACATTTCCGGTTTGAAGCATTTTGAATATGGGATACTTAACATGTACTGGCAAACCAAATTTAACAGCACATTAAAAAGTTCATTCTCCATGATCAAGTGGGATTCAGACCAGTGATCCAGTGATGCAAGGATGGTTCAATATACACAGATAAACATGATATACCACAGCAACAAAATCAAGGCAAAGATACATAGTATCATTTAAATATAAGCAGAAAAAGCATTTGATAAAATTCAACATCCCTTCATGACAAAAACTCTCAACAAACTAGTTAGAGAAGAAATGTACCTCAAGACAATAAAGAAGATAGATGAAAAACCCACAGCTAACAACATACTGAATGGAGAAAAACTGAAAGCTTTTCCTCTAAGATCTGGAAAAAGACAAGGATACCCCTTTCACCACTTCTATTCAACATAGTACTGGAAATCCTTGTCAGAGCAATTAGACAAGAGAAAGAAATAAAGGGCATCCAAATTGAAAAGAAGGAAGTCAAATTGTTCCTGTTTGCAGATGCTATTATTACCTATATAGAGAACTATAAAGACTCCACCAAAAAAAAAAAACTGTTAGAATTAATAAGCAAATAGAGTAAAATTGCAGTATACAAAATCAACATACAAAAATAGGTAGCATTTCATACATGCCATCAGAAAACTATCTGCAAAAGAAATCAAGAAAATAATCCCATTTGCAATAGCTATAAAAAAAATACCTAGGAATAAATTTCACCAAGAAGATGAAAGATCTCTACAATTAAAACATTGATGAAAGAAATTGAAGAGGACACAAATAAATGGAAAGATATTCTATGTTCATGGATTAGAATAATTAATATTGTTAAAATGTCCATACTACCACAAAGCAATCTACAGATTCAATGCAATCCCTGTCAAAATACCAATGAAATTCTACACAGAAATAGAAAAAAGAAATCCTAAAATTCATCTGAAACCACTAAGTACCCTGAATAGTCAAAACAATCTTGAGCAAAAAGAATAAAGTTAAAAGCATAACACTACCTGACTTTAAAATATATTACTAAGCTATCATAATCAAAATAGTATGATATTGGCATAAAAACAGACACATAAAGCAATGGAATAGAATAGAGGACACAGAAATAAATTTGAACACAATCAACTGATCTTTTTACAAAAGTTCCAAAAACACACTAGAGGAAAAAATGGTTTCTTCAATAAATAGTGCTTGGAAAACTGGATATCCAAATGCAGAAGAATTAAACTAGACCCCGTCTCTCACCATATAAAAAATCAACTCAAAATGGATTAAAGACTTAAATTTAAGACCTGAAATTATAATATCACTAGAAGAAAACATAGGGGAAATGCTTCACAACATTGGTCTGGGCAAGGACTTTTGGAAGAAAAAACACAAAATCACAAGCAACAAAAGCAAAAATAGACAAATGAGATTACATTAAGCTAACTTCTGTACAACAAAGGAAATAATTAAGAGTGTGAAGAGACAACCTACAGAAGGGTAGAAAATACTTGCAAACTATGCGTCTGACAAGGGACAAATATCCAGAATATGTAAGGAAGTCAAACAACTCAATAGTAAAAAAACAAATAATCTGATTTTAAAATGGACAAATGATCTGAATAGACATTTCTCAAAAGAAGACATAACAATAGTCAAAATAAAAACAAATGCTCTACATCACTAATTGTAAGGGAAATACAAATCAAAACCAAAATGAGATATTACCTCACCCCAATTAGGATGGCTATTATCAAAAAGACAAAACATAACAAATGCTAGTGTGGATGTGGAGAAAAGAGAACCCTTATACACTATTGGTAGGGATGTAAATTGGTATAACCATTATGAAAAACAGTATGAGGTTTCCTCAAAAACTAAAAATAAAACTACCCATGTGATCCAGCAATTCCACTACTGGGTATTCATACATAGGAAATGAAATCAGTATGTCAAAGAGATACTTGCACCACTGATTGCAGTACAATTCACAATAGCTAAGATATAGAGTCAGCCTAAGCTGATGACAGACAACTAAGACAAACGGATAAAGAAGTGTGGTGTGCATATACAGTGAACTACTACTCAGCCTTAAAAAAATGAAATCCTGTCATTCACAGCAACATCAATGGACCTGAAGGACATTATGTCAAACAAAATCAGTCAGGCATAGAAAGACAACTACTGCATGATCTCACTCATTTGTAGAATCTGAAAAAGCTGATCTCATAGAAATACAGAGTAGAATAATGTTTACCAGAGGCTGGGATGGTAAGGGGGAGGGATTGATGGGAAGAGATTGGTTGATAGACACAAAATTACAGTTAGGAGGAGTAAGTTCAGCTGTTCTGTAACACAGTAGGGTGACTATAGTAAACAATAGTATAGTATATATTTCAAAATAACTAGAAGAGAAAATTCTGAATGTTCTCACCACAAAGAAATGATAAATATTTGAGATAATGTATATGCTAAATACCATCATTGGATTATTACATACATACATGTATCAACATACATGTATCAAAACATCATACTCTACCCCATAAATATGTACAATCATTATGTATCAATTAACAACAAAATAAATAGTAAAAATTGAAAGCTAAAAATGAACTTTGACAGGTATCAGAATCACTGATAAAACCACAGATTTCTGGGCCTTACCCCACAGTTTCTGATTCAGTAGGTATGCAGGTGCTCCAAGAATTTACATTTCTAATGGGCTCCCAAGTAACACAAATGCTGCTCAGGGACTATACTTTGAGAATCAACACAGGACACTATACTCCCTTCCATTGATGGTTCTGTCAAATAAGTAATTTGAAATAGGGATGTTTATTTATTTTAGTAGATTTTGGCCAATGTTCTGCTGTGGGGGGGCGGTGCAGAGTCAGGAGAGCCAGGGAACAGGTGCTGCTACTTCTAACAGACATGTTTTATCAAAAAAAATGCCAGTCTTATGTAAGAATTTTTTCAGAGAGCCTCCTGTCTTCACTTATCAAACTTATAAGAGACAACCCTCAAATTTGTGTCATTCTTAATCTTTTCCTTAAGAAATCTTTAAACATTTGTTAATCCCCTGAGAACAAGAACATCATTTAAGCATCCATTTTCTGAATCCCTTCTTTGGACTTTCCTAATTCAGGTCTGTTGCTAATGTTGTGCAGCATGTATGCAAAAGCACCAGCAACAAGGGTGCTGCCAACCTCACAGAAACCTGCAAGGGTTTTTTCCTATCAATTAACATGAGTTTGCTCTTCATCTCATAAGTTTGAAAATTGAGTTTGTGATTTATTGCTATGATAAATGTGCTTATGCTAAAAACTACGCCAAGGCTAAGCTTGGAACAAGATTTTATGGGCCAAGTAGTAAACCCCATAAAATCAGGGTTTAAAATGGAAAATGTTATTCAGACTAATTATGGGTCATGCAATTTGGCATTGGTATAGCAAGCTTTATTTAAATGTTATCCCAAATGAGGCCATCAGAACACATGTGCTACAAACACAGCCCAAATCCTTGGTCAGTAAGTGGAAGAAGGTTGCCGTGTGGCAAAGGGGTATGACTGCCACCAACATCCCTGTGGCAATTTTCTCATTAGACAGCCATGTAGTGAGCTTTCTCAAGCTGTAGACAAAAGACAAAGGGCAATAATGTTTAGCGTGGAGTCAGGGG
This sequence comes from Lepilemur ruficaudatus, assembly GCA_963574885.1. NCBI lineage: Eukaryota > Metazoa > Chordata > Mammalia > Primates > Lepilemuridae > Lepilemur > Lepilemur ruficaudatus. Next base: position 90,358 of record CAUYRT010057414.1, read on the forward strand.
AGAGTGGGGGAAAAATAGAATGAATAACTCCTAAGTCAGGAAAAAGGGTGTCTGGTGGGAGATCTTTTCAAACCAATTTTGAACAAAAACAAATTTGCTATGAATTCAAGAGCTGAAAGAATTTAATTTCTGGGATGCAAATAAATTAAATGTATGAAAACTTTACTGTAATGGCTACAATTGATGTAATTATAATGATAAGCTATTATATGTGTTCAACTTCATTTCAATTGAAATAATATCTCCATGAACAAATACGAAAGTCCAAGATGACTTATTACTTTCTACTCTGGAACATGAAATGAGTTCTAAATTTGAAATGCTCTTTCCCTTCTTAAATTGTACAGATGGTGTTTTTGCTGATAATTCTCAATACTCATAACAAATTGGTCTATATTTCTCAATTTTATGGTATTATGAAAGGGCTGCACTGAACATGAGGAGGGAAGTTTTGTTTTTTAAAAAAAAAAATGGTTTAAGGACCAAAGTAAAATCCTGATATTCAAGGCAAACTATATGAAGAAACAAAGCATTAAGGCTGTGGTCCCCAAATCCTGAGCTGCAGACTGGTACCAGTTTGTGGCCTGTTAGGAACTAGGCCACACAGCAGGAGGTGAGCAGTGGGTGAGCAAAGCTTCATTTGTATTTACAGCTGTTCCCCATGGTTCGCATCACTACCTGAGCTCTGCCTCCCATCAGATCAATGGTGGCATTAGATTCTCACAGGGGCGCAAACCCTACCATAAACCGTGTATGCGAGGGATCTGGGTTGTGCATTCCTTATGAGAATCTAATGCCTGATAATCTGAGGTGGAGCTGAGACAGTGATTCTAGCACTGGGGAGCGGCTGCAAATACAGATTATCATTAGCAGAGAGGTTTGACTGCACAGAGGCCATAATAAATCAATTGCTGGCAGATTCATATCAAAACCCTATCAGTGAGTAGCAAGCAACAATTAAGCTGCATCTGGTGGCAGGCTTTAAGTCAGAATCTGGTATTTATTTTAGTCTACATGTGGCTTGCCCATTATTTATTTACCAGTTCCATTTGCACCTCTTTCCCACACTGCACATTTGTCTCAGTCACAGTTTTTGGTAAGCCCACAAGCTAACCCTAGCAAAAATTAGTAAAAAACAAACATCCTTGAGAGCTTCTTTGAAAAGGGGGAAAGGCCCAATGATGAGACAGAAGAAGACTCTAAGACTGCCAACAAAATGAAAGCTGCATTTAAAAAAAAAATAACAAGATTTCTACTTAAATTATAGCTTCATTGCAACAGGTGATTCACATTCTCCAAGCCCATTTTGTATAATATGTGGCTACCAGCTATCCAACAAAGCCATGGAAACTTCAAAACCATTTTTCCACATGGAGACCAAGCACCATGCATTAAAAGACAAGCCTTTGGAGTTTTTCAAAAGAAAAAAACACGAACATGAAGAACAGAAGCAATTATTGAAGGCCACCACTTTATCAAATGTGTCTGCACTGAGAGCATCATTCTCAGTGAACAACCACATTGCTAAAGCTAAGAAATCCTTTACTATTGGTGAAGAGTTGATCCTCAGGGAGGAAAATGGCAGGTTAATGGTAATTTCCTGGCTCTCTGCTCCCAGAGTAGGAGGTAAAGAACACGGACAGCTACACATGAGTGGATCACTCTACCACAAGAACAGCATTGTGAATCTGCAGAGAAGCAGCGTGGGACAAGCAATGTTGGGAGAAAAAAAGGTGAACTGGAGAATCAACTGCAAAATCTGGGGACAAAGTCCAGCACACCTTTATGATAAAAACTCTTAACAAAATAGGCATAGACAGAACATACCTTAAAATTATCAAGGCCATATAGGATAAACCCACAGCCAATATCATACTGAATGGGGAAAAACTGAAATCATTCCTGCTTAGCATTGGAACCAGACAAGGTTGCCCACTATCTCCACTTCTATACAACATAGTTCTGAAAGTCCTTGCTAGACAACAGAAGAGAATTAAGGGCATCCAAATGGGGGCAGAAGAGATCAAACTCTCACTCTTTGCTGATAATATGATATTATAACTAAACTATTACTATAACTATTAAAACCCCAAAGATTCAACCAAGAGATTCCTGGAATTGATAAATGAATTCAGTAAAGTCTCAGGATACAAAATCAGTGCACACAAATCAGAGGCATTCATATACGCCAATAACAGTCAAGCCAAAAATCAAATCAAAAGCACAGTACCCTTTACAATAGCTTCAAACAAAATCAAATATCTAGGAATATATTTAACAAAAGAGGTGAGAGACATATACAGGGATAACTACGAAACACTTAGAAAAGAAATTGTAGAAGATGTAAACAGATGGAAAAATCTACCTTGCTTGTGGATTGGCAGAATCAACAATGTTAAAATGTCCATACTATCCAATAGGATCTACAGAATTAATGCAATCCCTATCAAAGTACCATCATCATTCTTTACAGATCTAGAAAAAATAATTCTACACTTTGTATGGAACCAGAGAAGACCTCATATAGCCAAAGAAATCTTAAGCAAAAAGAACAAACTGGGAGGTATCAGTCTATCAGACTTCAAGCTGTACTACAGGGCTATAGTAACTAAAGCATGATGGTATTGGCACTAGAACAGAGATATAGACCTTTGGAACAGGACTGAGAATCCAGAGATGAAAATATCCACATACTGTTACCTAATCTTTGACAAAGCAAACAAAAATATACACTGGGGAAAAGAATCTCTTTTCAATAAATGGTGCTGGGTAAACTGGATAACTACATGCAGAATATTGAAACTGGATCCCCACCTCTCACCTCTTACAAAAATCAACTCACATTGGATAACAGACTTAAACCTAAGGCATGAAACCTTAATAATACTAGAAGAAAATGTAGGGAAGACTCTTTCAGACATTGGCCTAGGCAAAGAATTTATGAAGACCTTCAAAGCAATCACAGCAGCCACAAAAATAAATAAATGGGACCTGATCAAATTAAAAAGCTTTTACACAGCCAAGGAAACTATCATTAGAGTGAATAGACAGCCTACAGAATGGGAGAAAATATTTGCTTTCTACACATCCAATAAAGGGCTTCTAACAAGAATCTATCTAGAACTCAAAAAAATCAACCCCATCAATAAATGGGCAAAGAATATGAAGAGAAACTTTTCAAAAGAAAACAGAGTAATGGCCAGCAAACGTATTTTAAAAATGCTCAACATCTCTAATCATTAGGGAAATGCAAATCAAAACCACAATGAGATATCACCTAACCCCAGTGAGATTGATCTTTACCAAAAAATCCCAAAACAACAAATGCCGGCGAGGATGTGGAGAGATTGGAACACTTTTACATTGCTGGTAGGACCACAAATTAGTACAACCTCTGTGGAAAAGAATTTGGAGATACCTCAAAGAGCTAAAAATAGAAATATCATTTGATCCAGCAATAGGACTATTAGGTATGTACCCAAAGGAACAAAAGACATTCTATAATAAAGACATCTGCACTTGAATGTTTATGGCAGCACAATTCACTATTGCAAGATGTAGAAACAACCCAAGTTCCCATCAATCCATGAGTGGATTATTAAAGTTTGGTATATGTATACCATGGAATACTACTCAATTATAAAAAACGATGGTGATCTAGCATCTCTTAGATTTTTCTGGATAGAGCTTGAGCCCATCCTCCAAAGTGAGGTATCACAAGAATAGAAGAATAGGCACCATATGTCCTCACCATCAAATTGACACTAACTGATCAACACTAAGGTGCTCACAAGGTAGTGATATTCTTTGGGGGTTAGGGGGTTGGTGGTGGGTAAACTCACAACTAATGGATGGGGTGAGCATCATAGGGGGGAAAGGGCATGCCTCAAATCATGCTTTGGGTGTTGCAAAGTCATAACATGTAACCAAAATGTTTGTACCCCCATAATATCCTGAAATAAAAAAAAAAAAGTTGATCCTGCCTACTGCTAAGGACGTTTGCCGTGAACTTTCAGGAAAGGCTGCAGTTCAAGAGGTGGCACGTGTTCCTTTTTTAGCTAGCACCATAACTAGATGAATTGATGAAATAGCAAAAGATATTGAGGCACAATTGTTAGAGATGATAAATGAGTCACCGTGGTATGCAATCCAGGGTGATCAGTATACCAACATTGACAAGACAACAATGCTTGTTTTTCATTTTTCAGGAGGATGTGCATTAGGATATGTTATGTGCTCTTTTGCTGCCAACTAACACCACAACTGCAGAACTATTCGAGTCTTTGAATGATTACATATCAGGAAAACTGAATTGGTCATTTTGTGTCAGTATATGCACAGATAGAGCAGCTGCCATGACTGGATGGCTTTCTGGTTTCACTACTCGGGTCAAGGAGGTCACTTCTGAATGTCAGTCTATGCACTGTGTCATCCATAGAGAAATGCTGGCTAGCTGAAAAATGTCATCTGAACTAAACATTTTGTAGGATGTGATTAAAATTATCAACCACATTAAAGTACATTCCCTTAACTCACATCTGTTCTCACAGCTCTCAGAGAAAATGGATGCAGAGCACACATGTCTTCTCTTATACACAGAAGTGAGGTGATTTTCTAAAGGTAAGTCACTGGCCAGAGTTTTTGAGTTATGACAGCCACTCCACAGATTTCTTTTAGAAAACAGTCACCACTGAGCAGCACATTTCAGTGACACAGAATGGGTCACAAAACTTGCTTACATGTGTGACTTATTCAACCTGCTCAATGAACCCAACTTGTCACTTCAGGGGAGAATGACAAGTGTGTTCAAGTAGGGGCAGATAAAGTGGCTGCATTCAAAGCCAAACTGGAATTATGGGAGCAAAAGTGGACATTGGGATTTTTGACATGTTTCAAACATTAGCAGAGATTTTGAAAGAGCCTGAGCCAGGGCCTTCTTTCTCCCAGCTGGTGCATGGTCACCTATCTCAGCTTTCAAATGAGTTGAGCATTACTTCCCAACCACAAAAGACCCCCAAACTGGGAAGGAATGGATCTATGACCCATTTGTGAATAAGCCAGATGAATTGACTTTGTCCGTGCTAGAAGACAATCGACTACTCGAGAGCACAAACTACAGTGGCCTTAAAAGTATGCTTGAGACAACTTCAAATCTCCATACGTTCTGGATTAAAGTCAAGGCAGAATATCCTGAGATTGTCACAAAAGTACTGGAAAGCCTGCTTCTATTTCCAACATCCTATCTTTGTGAAGCAGAGTTTTTTGCAGTGACAGCAACCAAAACGAGATTACAGAGTAGACCGGATATAAGCAACACACTTCAGGTGTCACTGTCTCCCATCACCCCCAGGTGAGACTGTCTAGTTACAAGAAAACAAGCTCACGATCCCACTGACTCTGCATTATGGTGAGTTATATAATTATTTCATTATATATTACAATGTAATAATAATCGATATAAAGTGTACAAGAAATGTAATGTGCTTGAATCATCCCAAAACCATCCCCACCCCCAGTCCATGGAAAAATTGTCTTCCATGAAACCAGTACCTGGTGCCAAAAAGGTTGGGGACCACTGTGTTAAGGCATTTCATTCAACAGACTTATATCATTAAACTTGATTTCTTTCCATATCCATTTTTATAAACAAGAATTAGTATAAGCCTCAATCTTCATCTTCTCATTGCATATACTAACAACAAAAGAATCCATACTAAAATAAAATAAAGTGAATATGCACTTGGAAACAATGAAATTAAAGTTCTCACAACATTTGACCTCAATACATAATTATACACACCTGATAGAAAATGAAAACCACATCCACAAACACAGCACAATCTACCACCAACACATTCAAGGTTCAAATAAGAACTCAAAATGGAGGTGGTAAGACATTTAGTATTTGGCTAGAACCCTAAATTTAAACTTTAAAAAAAGTTAATTTTGATGCCATTAATTTTGTAAAGACAAATCACTTAACCTTTTTTTTTTTTTTTTTGAGGGTAGTCATTGAAAGGTTTTAAGCAAGGAGGAGACATGATCAGATCCAAGTTTTATAAATATCCTTCTAGCATCTAGGAGACTGGATTGGAGAAATCAAACCTAGTGGCAGGAAGGCCAAAGGAGGATACTGGAACAACCCAGGTTGGAGACAACAGGAGAAAAAAAGAGCTGATCCAGGGCAGTAGTCTGAGAATAGGGACTAGAGGAAGGTCCAAACAATTGACTTTAGCACTTGATCCGCTAAAGGAAATGAGCACTAAGGAAAGGCAGGGTCATGAACAACTCCCAAGTTCCCGAGCAGATGGTGGTTCTGTTTCCTAAGATGGAGACTTCAAGAGGAGGACAAGCTTTGCAGTAAAATGCAAGGGGTTAAAGTTTGGCCATTTCAAGTTTGAGAAGGCTGTATCTTAGGAGGCTGAGGCTGGGCATCAGCATCTCTAAGCTACACTCTATCTCAAATGTCAGGCATAATCATTCACAGTTAAGATGCCAGGGTACAGTTGGTCAGTCCAACCCCAGTAAAACCAGAGTTTCTTTTGTCTTATTATTGAAAGAACAGGGATAGCTAAATTCACTGAAGCTGAAGAGTAAGGCGGTCTTGCTCAAGTGCAGGTGAGGCAGAATGGAAAATATGGCCCAAATGTTCCACAAACAGACCATTACTCCTATATTCTTTCCTTGGCTGATGTAGCCACTTATTAATTACTTTATAAGGGGTGGGGAACCTGCAGCTTCAAGGCCACATGTGGTCCTCCAGATTCCTAAGGGCAGCCCCTCGACCAAATCCAAACTTCACAGAACAAATCCCTTTATTAAAATGATTGGTTCTATGAAATGTGGATTCAGTCAAAAGAACACACTTGCGGATCTAGAAGGTCACATACGGCCTCAAGGCTGCAGGTCCCCCACCCCTTCCTCACCCTCACGCTCTACCTGGGTAACTTGACTTTCCCAAACCTGCCCACCAAAGCCCTTTGTCCAGCACCACTCACGAGCTTAACATAACCAGCATATTTTATCATGAAAAACACCTCTTAAAGACCATAGCAAAAGATACATGTGCTCCATCAATAGAAAAGCAAGCTAATTATGATACCATCCAATAGAAGTTTATGGACAGATGCAGCACATGTAGGCAAATGAAGCAGCATTAACCAAATATATACATTAACTGTGTACAATAAAAATTGCTAAGGAGACCACCTATATCCAAAGACCACCTTCCAAAATAGGTAATGACTCTGAGTATGTAGTTTATTTCCCATCAGAGTAATGTGTTTTGAACCTGCCTTATGAGACCACCTGCCTAACATGAATGCAGGCCCTTCACCCAGTACATTAGGCTATTTAAAAAAAAAAAACCTTTAAGAAAAAGGTATACAAAATGTATAGCCCAGCCAGCTCCAGCTTCACATATGCCTGTCTCTATAAGCAATGCTTTTCTTGAAACCACCCCACATGAGATTTTAAGCTTCCTTACTGAGTTCTTAGACTTCTGAGTCTAAGGCTTCCAGCTATTCCACAAGCTGAATTTGTACCTAGCAATGGTCCTACTTAATGGTTAATGGTTCATGGAGAGGCTATGTCCAACCTTGTTGCAGGTTTTCTGAATTCAACTATGGAGACCTCACTCTGTACAAGATCACTCCAGAAAATATTTGGGTTCATTTAGGGGATGTTCAGGTCCAACTGCATTGACTCCAGCATAATTATAGGTTATGAGGCCCCAAAGAATCATTCTACGTGTGTTAGCAGCATAAACTATAGAGAGCACTGTTAAACTGAAGACCACCTGCCAGAAAGACCACTTAATTTTAGAACCCAGGGTGGTCTCCATATGCAGATTTCATAGTTTTACATTATGAGCAACAAAAGGTTAAAAACATTGTACTGGGTGGTAAGTTCAGAGTGGAGCATTTTGAATAAAAGTGAGGCAAGGAAGAAAGTTCCACTTAATTATTTAGAGAAAGAGACTGTAAGCAATGCATAGCAGCAGGCAACCCTATGAACCACCAAAAATCAGAGTTTCTGTAGAGGGAGTGAATCAGGAAAAAAAAAAAAAAAGGTGCAGGTACTATAATAAGAAACATGGCAGGCCTTGCCTTCTCAAGGGTCACTTGTTGAAGAGAAGGACTTCTGTGCAGTCACCCTTCTGACAATTCTCTCTCAGGCCAAGGGAATGCCACAGAAATGCACAAGAAAATGCTGAATAGGCTATCACCTTTAAAGGCAAAGATAAATATGACTGCAGGTACATACACATAGTAATAAGCCAGTATAAGTAAATTTAAATTAATAATTGGCAAATGGGCAAGGGGTGTCTGCTATTGGTCCTCTTGAATCCAGAATGTGTACACTTATAAAAAATCTTTTTAAAAAGAATCTTACTAGGTTCTTAACAAGGCTTCTTTTCCTAGTTTCTTTCTGCAGTTATCAAAGCGTACACAGCCTGCACCAAAGGAATGAAGGAAACCATTTCTTCAAGGCTGCTAGAATAAAATGAGCACGATTATCCTCTACAGGTTGCAGGAAGGTTTATCATTGCTCCTTCGTGCATGCTGCCTGGGCTCTGTAATGAGCATATGGTAAAAACGTTTTGTTGTGTCTAGGATGACATACCTAAAGGCCCAACACATTAGGTTTTATAGCTGATCTTTGCACATTGTTAACAAATACTATGAAATCCAGGAACTCTACTTTTAAACACCTGTGAGAATTCACTGACTTCCAATATCTCATCCTAAAAGAGGAGAATGGTTAATGAGATCCAAGCTGAGCACTTTCTGAAAACCTAATTTTGAAGTTATGGACCCTAATAAAGATATATTAGCACCTACTTGATACACTGTCTAAATTTCGCTTTCAACAGTTGAAATTGCATATCCTAACTTTTAGCCTGAGACCAGGTGGCTTATTTTGGTAAATTGATGGTTTTAAAGAGTTTTAAAACATACCATAACCTTTTTGGCTTTATTTGGAATGTTCTTTGTTCAGCATTAATTGGCTAATAAAACTCAAATCTTTTGAATTCACCTTTTAAAAATGGTCCTATTTGACAGAATTGACAAGACACTATTACATGCTTACAGCCTAGTGTCCCATAGACATGAGATATTTCAACTTCTGTTCTCTCGAAAAACAATCACAAAAAAAAAAAAAAAAAAAAAAAAACACTAAATTGCCTGTAAAGTACACCTTAGTGATCAAAGTCCCAAATGTTGTAAGGCATATTGCAGGGCCATTGAAACCAGTGATTTTGGTATTCGCAGTACCTGTTTCTGAAGCATTATCCAAGTTCTCTCTTGGAAGACCAGGTCATAACAGTGATTTGGGTTTTTAGAAATCTCTGGACACCTTGAAACAAGTTTTAGAGTCTATAAAAATTTAGTTTAATGTTCTCATGTTAGGGATGATAGAAAGCAACTCCTAACTAGATAAATGATTGACCTAAAATCAAACTAATACTGTTAAGTAATCAATACTTTGTATGTCTATCATGTGCTAAACATTTGACATGGATTGTCTCGTGTACCTCAGAACAGCCCTAAGGAAAAGTGTAATTATCATTCCGTATTAGTTTTCTATTGCTGCATAATTAATCACCACAAACTTAGTGGCTTAAAACAACTCAAATTCATCATCTCATGGCGTCCATGGATCAGGATTCCACTGGATTCATCTTGAGCTGGATTCTCTGCTCAAGATTGAAATCAAAGGCTGAAATCAAAGTGTCAGCTGGCTGCACCAGCATTGTAAGGTTCACCTAGGGAAAGATCTGCTTCCACACTTGGGGAACTGAGGCCCCCATTTTCTTGCTAGCTGTTTTTGCATTGAGTAAAAATTGGAAATTTTTAAAGACCTAAATTTTATTTTCATTTTTTCTAAATGCAAGGAATGAAAGCCCACACAAACCCTAAGTTGGAGCGCGATCTAGGAATGTGCTTGTATGAGTCTATTTTCTCTTTAAACATCTACTTTTCATGTGTAAGACACTTCTATTTCCTGCCAATGCTGCTACTGTTCAGATGCATATGCCCATTTCTAATGTAATAGAAAGTTACTGGCCTCATCATTTAATCAGCACCCAATTCCACATTGCTCTGAAGAACTAGATGCGATAGACCCCAATAGCTTATGGAAATATGGAACATATGTTAAATAAACAGAAGAATAAAGCTGTAAAATCATTATGTTAATTAGTGTAATACGTGCTTGTAATTATGAAAGTCTCAAGAACAAACCATTTTAAAGTTGAGAAGCAGAGAAAGTAAACCAGAGGTATTTCCTTATCCTTGAACACGCTTGCCTGTTCCTCACCTATCCACCCAACTCCCGCAGTCTAACTCTATCCACCTCTCAGATCCCAGTTTAGGTATTATCCCTTCCTCAAAGACTTCTCTTACCCTAAGTCTAGGATAAATGCCCCGCTCCCAAGTATCCATACTCATCCTATCCTAGCATTTATCATACCATATTGTAATTACCTATTTTTAAATAGATTTTCCTAAATTTCCAAATATATACACTGCAAAAAAGATCCTCATGAGGATTTTCTGTCTTGTTCTCCATTACATTTTCAGCACCTAGTACGTGTCTGGCATGTAGTAGACACACATTAAACATATACCCAATAATTGAATTAAGTTGGGCCTGGTACCCAGGGAAAACCTGCGACCTGATGGAATGGGAAGTAAACAATCAGTTCTTTGATCCATCCAGAAATTTCTAAGAGTAAAGCTGGGGTTCCAGAAATTGCCACTGGCAGTATTCTATTTAATTAACACATTCAATGTGAGTCATTGTGATAAACATTCATTGCGCACCTGCCACCTGAGGGCAGAGACTATGTCAGGCAATGAGCACAGCAGAAGTGGTCCGGGACCTGCAGTGCTGCTGATGAGGTCAGACCTCCATCTGGTCTCCATAGCAGGCATCACAGTCTCTTGCACTCCCCTGACCTCACCCCGCCCCCAAAAGAGAACAGTCACCCAGTAATCTCACGTCTTCTTGATGAATACTCGGGACTGCAGCCTGATTGCTTACCTATGTCTAAACAATTTTAAACCTACACCCATCATGTCTCCCAGCTCTGTCACCACCAGATTTCCAAGGCCCCAAGGTCATCCATCAGCACAAACCATCCTCTACCACCACCAAACTCCACTTAAGCCACCCACTGCCAAGGTCATGGCCTTCATTTTATCTCAAACAATCGCAACCCCTCTGAGATCACAGTTTCAAGCATCCCACTCTGACAACCATCTCCAAACTTCCCATCTCACTTATCTATTAATCCCATTCTAGTAATTCTTCAAACATATGAAGAGCTTTGATCCATTACCACTTTATTACTATCCATTGCTCCTTCTCCTGTCTTCCCAGACCTAAAATTAAGTTTCAGTATTATGTGCTGTCTTGACATCTGGGAACAATCTGGAGGGTCTTGAATGGCCCAACTGCAAATTGCCCTCTCCACTCTGCTCCCACAGATAAAGTCCCCTAGCCAAACAACCCTCCTTATCATGAGGACCAGGAACAGTTCCTACTTATCCCTGAATAGTAGATTTTAGTTCCCTGTGAGTCCACAGAATTATCCAAATAAGCCAATCACATCCTCCTGTGGGAACCAGAGGGTACCACTACTCTCTTGAAATTACAAAGTCTGCTTCCTACAATCCTGCTTGTTCACTCCGTTTCTGAGTGCAAACCCCTGCTTGGTCCAGCATGGCACCTGGTATCTTTCATACATGTGACTAATACACTACCATCAATCCCATCTGTCTAGGATTGGGTGTCACATGTCCAGCCATTCTATAGCCCTAGGGCAGGAATCCCTCCTTCACCGACAGGGTAAAGAGACGAAGGAAACACAGGCCCTGGTAACCCATCCCAGATACCACGGTTCATCGTTACAAATCATCACTCAACATCTGTAACTCCCTCACCCCTCCTTTCCAACATCAAACCCTTGGGGGAAGCACAGTTGGTGAAGTCCAACTGTCTGCTCCACATCTGCAACAAGAATGCTTTACTGAAGGAAATGACACAACCATAGTTCCTGGTCTTACTTTTAAAAACGTGAGCACAAACTTTAAACGCATACCCACTTAGTAAATCACTTAGTAATGTCCCACTCTCTGAGATTAGTATTTCATGCTCATAGCCTACAATCCCCACCACCCTCCACCCTCAACTCACTACACTTCAGCAATACTAACCTTTTTGTTCCCTGAACTCGTTAAAAGTGTTTCCACCTCTAGGTCTTTCCACTTGCTGCTCTACCAAGAATGCTCTTCCTCAAAATATTCACATGGCTATTGGCAATAATAACTTGTCTCAGATGTTATCTACTCAGGGGGAAGACCTACCCTAAACACACCAGTTCACTCTACCACATTATCCTATTTTATTGTTTTCAAATCACAATCTGAAATTATCTATTTATTTGGTTTTTTTATAGTCTGTCTCTATCCCACCAAAATGAAAGCTTTATGGAAGTCAGACATTTTTCACCATTCTCTTCCATGAATCTAAAACAATTCCAGGTACATAGTAGGTGTTCAATAAATATTTGTTGAATTAATGACTAGGAATTGATTTTCACAAGGAGGAAAGAGAGGGTAAAAGTACTAATATTTCACATTACACCATGGCGAAACATTTATTCACCAGCATTTCTATTTTTTTAAATGGACTTTCTTATAATTTTCAATCATTTACAAACTGAGAGAACTTCATTTAAGCAAATTGTCAGTCCAAACTACTAATCATTTATATCTCCTTAAAATTCACTAATCTTTCAGAGCTACTATACATGATCAATAGCAAAGCCTGATCAAGAATTTGAATCCAGACCTTAATATCAGTAAAACCAGGTATGTCCTATACCTTCAATCACTTCTGTTATGCTGATTTGGCTTAATGATGATTGGCATATTCACAATAAAAGTAAGCAATTAAAGTTTTCCAATATAAATTAGGTTTTCTTTAATATCTTGGTCTCAAATGTTACCTGGAACCAATATTCTCAGCTCCCTGGACTCCTTGTATTACTCTGAACTGGTTAGACCTACCACTGTATCACTGTATCCCATTATATTCCACCAAAATTCATGACAGGGAGACTTTGTGGCAGGAAACAGTATTGAAACCTATTTAATTCCATGAGCATTTCATGGTGGCAGTCCCTGTGCCAGGTGCTGCAGGGGACTCAAAGGAGAGGGAAGTGCAGCACCTGCCCTCAAGGTGCTTACAGCCCTCGGCAGCGCTGGTTTGAGAGATAGAAAGGACATCATTGAACAAAGCCTTTCACTGCACTTATCAGATCGACTAAAAGCAGCAACCATTTGATTTAAAAGCTATGTATCTGATGACAGAAACTCGTAACAGCCAGAGGTTAAGTATAGCTTGACACCCACAATTTACCAATAAAATTACCTTGTCTTTTTATATGTTCTTTTAAAGAACTTCAAGAGAAAAACAATCTTTGGTGGTGTGAGTTTAGATCCTGGCTGACTCTGAAAACTGTTCTGCAGTATTTATAAATTTTTCAAATGTTATTTTTCTACATTACATTCTCCAAGAAAGATGATTGCAATACATTATAATTTATTTTATAGCCATTCATATTATAATAATATAATTACATTATATGCTTATTTTGTTATAAATATAACCAAGTAAAATCAATTTATGTAATGCAATTTTGGCCCAAATCTTAGTTTGATGTGTCCAATAATTCAAGTTGCCTCCAAAGCCAGCTACCAGCAGACCATAGTTGACAGGCTAGACATCATGTCAAATTCCTCCTCAAGCTCTTCAACTGTTAGTAGCTAAAAGTATTTTGCAAATATTCTTCAAATATTTTGTTAAAATTGTTTGGGAACAATGTGCAAAGAGAGAAATGCCTTTTGCAGAGTTAGGTCCAGGGACCAACAGTAAAGGCAAGATCTGTTGCTTTGACTCTGTGATGCAATATCCTCCATTAATTTGGATAATTGTGTGAGGAATGATTTATTCTACACGGCAACCTCAGCCAGGTCCTTGGTCCCCAGATTTTGCAAGCCTGTCTATGTTGGATCTATATCCCCACTTATGGAAAGTAAGGAAAATGGTGGGGTCTACTGGCTCACCAATAATGCAGAGGTTTAATTCTACGATGCTTTAATATATTAACATAAAAGATATATGTTATTTGTACAACATAGGTGTTTACTTAAAGCTGGATATATCTCTCACTGCTTTTCCTTACTGGGAGTGGAGAGATCTAAGAGGCTAACGATGAGTGAGATAGAGCCTCTTCCTTTTCAAAGGAAGAGGCATTTTCTTCTTCTACTTCTCTATTTCCCACACATAAATCTCTATAGCTAAGGGGAAGTATCCAAGAAAGTCAGCAATTAGAATGGCAAATAGATTTCAACTCTGATGCTAAGACATTGGGAGTAGCTGCTGGAAACTGTGCTGAGAAACACATTTGCCATCACAGAACTGGGCTCTCCTCAACCCACACAAACCTTGAATCAAGTCAGCATTTAACAAAGGAAGCATCTTGGCCCCACCTGGTGGGAGCAGCCTCTGGACCCCATAGTCTCACTCTTGGTCCTTCTCTCCTCTCTGCCTGTATATTCCCTGTTTATCTTTTAAGGCCCAACCCAGACTCCAGCTTGCCCAGAAGCCTCCCTGACTTCACACATTATTCTTTCCTCAGAAACTTTATTACATATAGTATATGTTATACAAGTGCTTCATTAGATAGTGTATTGTTTTCTAACTAAAGCTTAACTTTAGAAAAATGGACACAGTTTTATATTTTTTTCTGTATACATTATAGTGTCCAGTACGCTATTAGCTACATGCTTTGTAAATGTTTGATCTTATTATTGAATGAAAGATCTTGAATGCCAAGCTGTTGGCAAACTGCTCTCAGAATGATCAAAATCCGGTTCATCTTAATATGGTCATTCACAGAGGAACCTACAGACAAGTTGTTATAAAAAGAACAACATGGCTTATCTTCTCAAAGGGGTTCATTCAGCAAAGTACTGATAAAGCAAAGTAATCTTACTTTTAAGTTAAGACCACATTTTCCAAATGACGTCAAAGGCTTTGGTTACAGGCTCTCTTCCTTTTTCTCCTGCAACCTCTTGTCTCACAGAGAACCCCACAGTCTGCTGATCACTTTCCTTGTGACAGGGTCCCCTTGGCTACCCCTGCTGTTATTGATGGGTGCAAACGAGACTTGCCTTTGGGCTCATAGAATGCCGCAATTAGGACTAAGGTTTATCTCCAGCAGGGAGGAGGCAAGTCCTTCTCAGGACTGGAAGTCACTGGAAAGTGTGGGTAAAAATATCTACCCCATAGAGCTGCTAGGAGGCTTAACCATGGTGATGGGGGGGGTGATCCCCTAGCTGGGGCCCCTAATACTATCAAGTAGTCACTCTATACTTGGAGATCTTGTTGCTATTTTTATAGTCTTGATTTAATTGTCCTTTCTTAACCTCAGCTTTGAGTTTTGGGAATCCAATTTGTTCTGCTAGTTCTTACCACTTTTTGTACAGGCACTTTTCTTGTCATTGCTGTTCTCCACCCCCTGTAAATCCCTCTCTGGATGATTCAGTGCCCATCCTATCAGTAGTCCAAGGCTGACGGTTCACACCTAACGAGGCAACTCTCAGATCATGTCCAATTTCCATGTCCTTATTTGTCCTTTTTCCTGGTGAGCTGCTTTTGGGTCTCTTTGCATCTTTTAAAAGCCACATCACTTTGAAATAAAGAGCTGAAAATCGAAATTATGTTCATGAGCTGTTTGCTGCAATTCTGATAAAAGACCAGGTGGGAAGAGAGTGGAGATTGGAATGAATGGATGAAATGAAGTAATGAGGCTTAGAAATTACTTGTTGCTACCAATGATCTATATTCTTTCATGCTCTCCTCCCAAACATTGTCCTTTTCCCATTACTGTGGATAATTGAAACATGAAATTTGCAGATTCTATGTTATCTAATTTTGAAAAAAAAAAGTAGAGTTGTACTAAGAAGTTATATTATGACGAGGGAAAATGTCCTGAAGGCATTATTTTCTCATTCTAGAATATCATCATTTTTTTACCCTCTCTCCACCTATCATCACTTCTTATCCAGATACTCTGTCAAGAAAGAGACTTTTTTCCTTGCATCTGACTTCTGTCTCAATCTATGTGCCACTTAAGGATGAAGGGACATTGACTCAAGGCCCAGTTTATGTCTAATGTCAATAGTGTAACTTTTTCTGATGCCAAATACAGAACAGAACTTCAACCTAAAAAAATTGAAAATGTTCTATCTTGACAGTTCAGTCAAATTGAATTTCAATTCTCAGGGTTTGTTCCACTTTCTAAAGCTTGTGTAGTCCCTGTAAGATTTCCCAGGGTCCCACCATACTTTACCTCTCCCTGCTCCTTCAATTTACCTAATAATTGAGAAATACAATGTTCTGAATTTCAGCTAAATACAAGATGGCCCCTGGGTAATTTTTTTTGTTATATTGACTGTGGCCGTCTCCAGAGAATCAAACAAATAAACTAACATAATTGATAAGCTGGAATTTACTAAACTTAATTTATGCTCACTTCATAATTTCTCTTTAGCCCTCCATCATTCAACTGCATTTGGCATTTTGATGAACCCTACACTATTCCCCAGCATGCATCAAGGAAAAGGAAAACAATTCCTAACCATCAGAAGCAAATAGTATAACTGAGATTTATTTTGTTTCTGCCATGTGCAAAGCACTATGGTAAGGTGTGTTCACATTATAGTAAGTTACATAACAGTACACAACAGAATATTAGGGTATAAAAGAAAAGACTTCAGGTTCAGTCCCACCTATATTCATTCAAAGATAGTCATCAGTCACTGTACCTGCCATATCCAATAGCCTCTTCCAGTCTTCTGACTTAACTGATTCCATCCATGTCTCATGAAAGGCATAGCCCTACTTTACGGCATGATCCCACCTCCCTCCAACAGGAACTGATTAGATCAGTAGAGGACACTTGACCTTGACCAATACAAGTGATCTATAAACTAGGGAGAGCCAATCCTCTCTCTCTCTCTCCCCCTTCCCTCACTCTCTCTAAGAGATAAAGAGACTACAGTCAAGTAGTCAAATTGTAGTAGGCACTGGACTTGTGAGTCAAGTGTGAGCAGGAGGCAAACAGAATGAGCATTGTGTTAGATTGCAAAAACAGCCAAGATTCTTCCCTCCCCTGTAGGCAAGCACCTTTGCAATGTGACTTTGCAGCTCCTCACATCAAGGTGAAGTTTATTTCTCTATCCATTGAATCTAGACTTGGTCATGTGACTTGCTTTGGCCAAGTGACACAGCTTTCTTTTTTTTTTGTTTGGTTTTTCTTTTAGATATGACACACAAAATTCTTCACATGAATATTTATAGCAGCTTTTTTCATAATTGCCAAAACTTGGAAGCAACCAAATGTCCTTCAGTAGGTGAATGAATAAACTGTGGTATATTCAAGAAAAAAAAAAGAAAGAAAGCAAAGCCAAGAGATGGAGAAAAAAGACAGATCAATTTTCTATAACATGATGAGAACTCCTGGATCCAAGCACACCTGAAGTTCCTGGAGTTCACAGTTACTACTTTGTTTAAACAGGTTTACGTTGGGTTTCTGACTCTTATAACTCAAAGCATCCTAATGTACTATGTCACCTCAATCTGGGTTAAAGTGTATGATCTGTATATGATCTCTTCTTCCTCCATTTCACAGACATGGAAGATGTAGTCTCTTGTGTTTCTCTCTCAAAAGATCAAAGCATCAAAGAAAATGTCATGACAGCACTTAGATACCCATGGAGAGAGAAGCTCCATGGGCAGTGGAGTCATTAAGAAAGATAACAATATATATTATCTCTGAAGAACAACAATAAGAAAATGAATTTATGGTGATGATTATAAAAGCAGTTACTATATTCTCTGCCTCTGCAGAAATCTGTCATACTTTCAAAGAGCTACAATTTCCAATCTAATATCCATTATGCTTGGTAAATGATGCTCTTCCTGATATGAAAATTGACTTTGTTTTTCTTTCTTACCTTAAAATTGGCATCTGCTGTGGAAGATAGGGAGTGGACATTTGCCGCTTTGGCTGCTTCGAATTTGTTCCGTTTTCTTTGGTTACTAAATGTTTTCCTTTGAGGAGTGATCTCTGGACACAGTGTGAGGAATAAGCAAATGACCCAAGCTAAAGTACAAAGGATTTTTTAAAAATTTTGTTTCCTTATTTTGGCAGCCTTATCTTAACAAAATCTTTGGGTAGTTTCTGCATGCAACTTCACTCCAGGAATGTTCCCATTTGTTCTTAGGGACACCTAATAGCCTCCTAATAAATTCATTTTACTATCAAAGTTCACCAGAATTAGTTTCTATTGCTTATACTAAAGGCTGTTGTAACAGAGCAGCCTAACTCTCTAGCAATTATCTGTGCTCCCCTTCCAGAGTACAAAGGTATTTCTGGGAGGCACTACCAGCTAGGACTCTATGTCCATATGCCCTGCCACCCCTGTGAGTTCATGTAACTCATTCTCATTTACAGACCATGAATGGCAGTGATCTGTGTCATTTCCAAAACCAAGTGGTTAAGAAGTAAATGTGCCTTCTCCACCCTCTCTCTCTTCCTGCATGGGTAGACTAGATGTTGTCACTCAGGGCGACCTTGGATGTCACATATTGAAAATGGTAGAGGCTTCTTCAGCTTGGGTGCTTGAATAATAGTGTGGACCAGACATCCACATTTTTACCACCTCCCCTCCCATGACCCCTATTCTCCACCACCTCTTGGACTTGACGAGAAACTTCCATTATATTAAGCCATGGAGATTTCAAATTTTACCTATTATAGCAACTGGCAGTACTTTTACTAATACAAGCCCCAGCTAATACAAATGAAAATGCAAAAGCATTTTAATAGCACTTTGAAGACTCTGAAACAACTGGAGAAAGTCTGTTTGGCGGGGGCAAGAGTCATCCGACACTTCTCCCAGGGATCCAGCTGTCCAGCTGCCAGACACTGACCCTCTCACCCTCTGTCCCCCATTCTATTCTCTGCTTACCAGCAGAAAATGACATTTTCTCTCTCCTCAGTAAGAAGAGAACATGCTGCTTGATACATATGCTGCTCAAGATGAATTAGGTTCTGAAGTCTGTGTTGCCTTATTAATGACATCATGGAGAAATCTTAACACTGCTGCCTCCTAACTACTTTCAGAGCCTTCAAAGGGACTCTGAGCCAGAAAGATGCAGGTTGAACAGGCCTAAACAAAGAAGCAAGTAATATGTCCTCTGAGACAAAGAGCTTGGAAAGAGGCTGGAGAGCTATGGTTTTTATTAGCGTGTATAATCATGGTTTCACATGACTAAGGACTTTGAGACATATTCTTCAAAAGTTTTCAATTTTCCACAGCTGACTACATTAACTACATTAAGTGAAATGGTTGTCCTCATTTTTTTGCCCAAGGTTTCTTTCAATAATAATAAATTATCTTATAGAAATATGTAGCCTTGAGAGGGTGTTTGTGTGATGTCTGTGTGTATGCGTGGTACCTCCAGAATCAAAATGAGTATGAAATGTTCACCTAAAGACCTTTGAGCACCTGTCAGTAACCCTCCCTCAACTTGACCCTCAGGCCTAGCCCCCACACTCTTGCTTTCTTCAGAGGATGTCTCTTTGAGGGAAGGCTGTGGGATCTGGTTTAACAGGCTCCAGTGGAAAGAACACAATCTCACTCAAAGCCACAGCTCTGCAACTAACCATATATGAAACCATAACCTCCCTGTGGACACTTTCCTAGCTGTAAAGTGGTGCTATAATATTTTCCCTGCCTCCCCTAACAGAGATTAGAAAAGATTATACTAAAATCCAGAAGTGAAAATTCATCTTGCTCCGGAAGGCAGAGCTGTGAAGCACTTGGAGTGAGGGTACCCTCACACCAGTCATTTTATATGGCCATGTAATCATTGCCCTAAAGCTTACATCTTCTCACCAACTTTTAGCTGGATGTTAAGTCCAAAAGTGAATCTACTTCTTCCAGTTTTCTCGACTATAAACTAAGGAAAATAATAAACCTCTGGCTGTTTGTTGAACCTCTGGCTAGTTTACTGTACTCAGTACAGTACTGTGCTAAGATACCTCCAGAGCAATTGCAAATATTATACGTTGCCTAAGGCCAACAAACATCTTCATGAAGTCTTAATGCAAAGGATGTCCATATTTCTAACAAGGTTTTTCACTGTCTTATACACTTCAATTTCATCTGTCAACCCTCATATATCCAGATTTTGTGGGATATGGCGTTATTTTAGAGTGAAGTGAGGGAATTACTAACATGGCCCCATTACCTTCCCTCCAGAGTGGCCTGAAAAATACACTTTTATAAGCCCAAGCTAACCAAATCCAACTGCTGGAATAACCACTTTCATAATCATAATTGTTCTCCCTCAAGTGTTGTTTACCTTTACATAGCTCTTTGCAAATATTTGTCTCTTCAGAGTAAGATAGTCTCTGGCGGACTTTTGCTTTTGCACTGATTTTCCTGCTTTTTCCATAGAGTGAAACTTAACTGTTGACTAATATAGTTAGTTCTATATTCCAATACCAGAGATTTGCAAGTTTCTGAGTCTGTCTATTTTATAACTTTCATTTCTATCAGCATGAAAAATGGTATTTGCAAACTTCGTTCTTGGGAAATTGGTATTTAGAGTTATCTAAGACATGTTGGGAAAAGATTATTAGCAACATGCAAAAAGTAAAGTGACTTACCTTAACTATTTGTAATTATGTGTTTGATTTTGGATAGATCTTAAGATATTAGGTTGTTAAGAGACCTTAAGCTGACATGTAAGGGGGATCTAAGAAAAAAAAAGAGAGACCTTAAGAAAGATTACCTGCTGGTAACTTTGATGATTTTGAGATCAATTACACAGTCTAAGAACAAAAGGTAAATTCTCGTCCCATAGATGTCATAATGTCTCCTTTTAAGCCACCTTGTCAGGATTCATTTATAACCTTCTTACTAAGTTCATAACACTTTCTTCCTACTTAGAGATTTCCTACCCATTAGAGACCATAAATTAAAGCACACCAAGATAACCATTTGAAGAACATACCTCTATTACGAAAGCTTCTTGGATAATAATCCTTGTCCCGATTTTTATAGAGTTCTTTTCTTACTCTAAAACCTCAAGGCCTCAATTCACCTAACTGGTCAATGCCCTATATATTTTTTCATTTTCTAACACAAATCTCTTTTCAAATGATAAGGTTAAAAATCACATATATTAATATCTTTTCTCCTTCAATTTCAAAAGTTAAAGTTCTGTGTGAAGTTTAATATTATATAGTATAAGGTTTTAACACAAGTCATCGCCAGCCTAAGAGATCATGACTTTGAAAGGGCCAAGGTTTAATCTTAAAGGAATTTACTTTGAATTTAAGTTACAAACCGCAAAAGAAAAATACAGTGAAAGACTGCTACAACATATATATCCTGCTTTGTCTGACCATTTGGGTCATATCTCTATCAATAGTATGTGGAAGGGGAGAGGAAGGGAAGGCAGGAGAGGGAGAAAGAGATTGAGAGAGAGAGACTGAGAGAGAGAAAAGAGAAAGGAGGGAGGGAAGAAAGGGGAAAATGGAAGGAAGGGATAGAAGGAACAATGAGAGAAAGAGAGGGAGTGACAGAGTGAAGAAGATGAAGATTGTTGTCTAATTTGTCAGAATAATCTCTCAGTGGATGAGCAGGCAAGCTCATTCCCATAGTTTCTGGTGCTGCTCAGGGCCTTGGCGTCCATGTAGTAATATTACTACAGCACAGTTTCCCAGCTGTAGAGCAGTTGCTTCCGAATCTCCACTTGGGAGAAGAAAAGTTGAAATTCTTTTGTTCTATAGGGGAAAAAAATACATTGTAGGAGTTCACAAGTCTATTCTTCCCTCCATACATATGGAATATGATTCTCTCAACATAGATAGTTGGGGGATTTTATCTGCTCTGATTCAATAATACAAAATGAAAGACACTACCCATACTATACTGTGGAGTTGGACAGTCAGTAATCTGCTGTTTTTGTGCTTTTGTTGACATACACTATCCAGCTCTAAAGTACGCTCAGAGAGTGGAATTTTGTTAAGTAAAATCTTCATTTGTTTTCGTTGTGATAATAATGTAATAAGCCCGATTTCCACAAGCCAGGCAAGAAAATGAATCTTAGAACTTAGTCATTCTATTCCATGTAGATATCATGTAAGTGGCTAGGTTGAATTTTTCACTTTGAGCTTGTAACATAACCCTTGTCAATTCTTCCTGGGGTAATTTTGTTCCAATGCATAGGCACACTGAGGACATCGACATTTCCTCACAGAAAAGACCATTTGCTCTGCCACTGAGTTCTGTTTCTCCATATCCCCAGAAGAAGGGGGACTGGAGACCCTGTAAACGTATTCATAATGTTTATCAGGGTGTATAGGAATGGATTTGTCAGGAGGTCACTGACTTTTCCGTTCCTACTTGCCAGCCTGACTAAACCAACAAATTCCTCTCCTCTCCTTCAAATGCATTCCTCATGTTGCCTGGACTTTGAAAAGTCAGTGGATATTAATATGTTTGGCTCTATTTTTCTGGCAAAGTAGACTCTCTGAGCTCAACTGTGGAAGAAACCTTTTTTTCTTGCTATCTGACAGTCTGTAAGTAAGTTAAATCAACACATGCTTTTTTTAAAAGTCAATGTTCAACTGATATTCTGAGATCCTGATTTTTAGAGCTATAGTGGAAAATATATTAATTTCTCAATTCAAAAAAAAAGTAATTTTTTACTTTTTAAGAAAATACTTTTAAGATATAATGAAAACATAATTTCAGCTATGATACTTGAGCTTTCAGCTATATTATTTTAATAGGAAATTTTAAAGTTTAAGAATCTCATTAAAGTAGAAAACAAATTTTTAATGGGAAGAAAAAGATTATAAGAATCTAACAGAAGATACACATAGATTTTGTAAACATCAATAATTATAAATAATACAAAAATAAATGTTCTCTAAGTCACTGAAAAATATGGTATCCATGCAATATTTTCAAAATTATCAATTTTTTCCCTTCTCAACTATAGTCCAACATTACAGCTACTTCTTTCCCTCAGTATCTATTAATATTTTCTATGTGTTTTCTAGGTTATTGATGCCCATCTCTTACAAACAGAAGCAACTGCATCTTCAGTCTGGTTGAGAATTAATAGGGCTTTATCTCCAAGCTGTGCAGAGAATGCAGGAAGTGTGAACAGGTCTCAGGTCAAATGGCTGTAGGCATTTCTGCACTGGAACAGAAAATTACATAATGAAACTAGGTAAGGCACACAGTTAACCATCCTTTAGAACTTTTAATCTAAAACCACTGTAATCCTTGTGCCAAAGAGGTCAGAGGTGATGCTTATTCCAGCTCTTCATTGGGGAAAAAATAAGAGAAAGAAAACAACCACTGAAGGAAAAAGAAATACAATGCTTGCTTTGCTTGCTTTTCCCACATTCTGAGGGGGTCTTCGTAGTATTCTTTCTTTCCACTCTACAATGTGCCTTCTTTCTCTAGATCAGTTAACCAATTTCATGACTTGGCTTGAAATTTTTTCTCGACTTAACACTCAGCTCCATTTTTGCTGTCTTCTTAGCCTTCCTTTTTTTTGTTGTTAAATTTATACCATGCTATGTAATGTATCTCAAAAAACATATTCCTCTTGTCTAACTGAAACTTTGTACTCTTTGACCAACATCTTGCCATTCCTCCCATCCCCTGCAGCCTCTGTAACCACCATTCTACTCTCTGCTTCTATGAGTTTTATTGTTTTAGATTCCACACGTACATGAGAACATGCAGGACCCCTTTTTCTGTGCCTGGCTGTTTCATGTAGCATGTTCTCTAATTCCCTCCATGTTATCAAAAAAGACAGAATTTCCTTCTTTTTTAAGGCTGAATAGTATTCCATTGTGTATACAGTATGCACCACATTTTCTTTATCCATTCATCTGTTGATGGACACTTAGGTTGATTCCATAACTGGGCTATTCTGAATAGTGCTTCAATGAACATGAGAGTGCAGACATCTCTTCAACAAACTGATTTTAAATCTTTTGCATAAATAACTACAGGTGGGATTGCTGGATCAGATGGTAGTTCCAATTTTAGTTTTTTGAGGAACCTCCATGCAATTTTCCACAATGGCCGTACTCATTTACATTCCCACCAACAATGTACAAGTGTTCTTTTATTCTCTACACCTTCACCAACATTTGTTATCTTTTGTCATTTTGATAATAGCCATTTTGATAAGTATGAGATGATATCTCATTTGTATTCCCCTAATGATTAATGATGTTGTCCATTTGTTAGTTGCATTGTTTTCTTGCTATTGTTTGACTGCCTTACAGATGTTGTATATTAAGCCCTTATTAGATGTATGGCTTGCAAATATTTTCTCTCAATCTGTAGGTTCTCTCCTCACATTGTTAATTGTTTCCTTTGCTGTACAGAAGCTTTTTGTTTAATGTAACCCCATTTATCTATTTTGGCTTTTGTTGCCTGTGCTTTTAGGGTCAAATCCAAAAAATCATTGTTCAGAGCATATATTTTTCCCCTATATACTCATCTAGTAGTTTTACAGTTTATGATCTTACTTATAAGTCTTTAACTCATTTTAAGTTGATTTTTACATATGGTGTGAGATAAGCTTCCAATTTTATTCTTCTGCTTATGAATATACAATTTTTCCAACACAATTTATTGAAGAAATTATCCTTTTCCCATTGTATATTCTTAACACATTTGTCAAAAATCAATTGACCTTACATGCATGGGTTCATTTCTGGGCTCGCTAATCGCTACCATTAGTTAATATGTCTATTTAATTTTTAGCCAGTACTATGCTATTTTAATTATTATAGCGTTGTAGTGCAGTTTAAAATCAGATAATGTGATGCCTCTATCTTTGTTCTTTTTGTTCATGACTGCCATCCTTGGATGTTTGGAGTTTTTTGTGGCACCATATAAATTTAAGGATTATCTTTTCTATTTGTATGAAAATGACATTGGAATTTTCATAGGGATTGCATTGAATTTGTAGATAACTTTGGGTAGCATAGACATTTTAACAATACTACTTCTTCCAATCTATGAACATGTGATATCTTTCCATTTATTTCTAACTTCAATTTCTGTCATCAGCATTTTATAGTTTTCAGTGTACAGGTCTTTTACCTCCTTGGTTAAATTTATTCCTAAGTGTTATGTTTTTTAAGTTATTATAAATGGAATTTTTCTCTTGATGTCTTTTTTAGATAGTGTGTTAGTATACAGAAATGTTATGGATTATTTTGTATTGATTTTGTATCAGGCAACTTTACTGTATTCATTCATTAGTTCTAACAGATTTTTGGTGGAGCCTTTAAGGTTTTCCATCTATAAGATTATGTCATCAGCAAACAGCAAGAATTTCACTTTTTCCTTTCCTCTTTGGATGCCTTTCTGTCTTTCTCTTGCTTAATTGCTCCTGCAAGGACTTTCAGTGCTATGTTGAATGAAAGTGGCAAAAGTGGGCATCTTTGTCTTGTTCCTGACCTTAGAGGAAAAGCTTTCAATGTTTTGTCATTGAGTATAATGTCAGCTGTGGACTTGTCAAATATGGCCTTTATTGTATTGAGGTACATATCTTCTGTTCCTAATTTGTTGAGAGTTTTTATCATAAAAGGATGTTTAATTTTGTCAAATGCTTTTTCTGCATGTGATGAGATGATAATGTTTTTTTTGTCCTTCATTCTGTTAATGTGATGCATCATGTTTATTGATTTGCATATGTTGAACCACCCCTGGATCCCCAGAAAAAATCTCTCTTGATCATGGTGAATGATCTTTTCTAATGTGATGTTAAATTTTGTTTGCTCACTGTTCGTTAACCTATAATTTTCTTTTCTTGTAATGATTTTGTCTGGCTTTGGTATCAGGGTAATTCTGGCCTTAAAAAAGGGTTTGGAAGTATATTTTCTCTTTAATTTTTTGGAGGAGTTTGAGAAGAACTGGTACTAGTTCTTCTTTAAATGCTTGGTAGAATTCACCCATGAAGCCATCAGGTCCTGGGTTTTTCTTTGATTGGAGACTTTGTATTACAAATTCCATCTTCTTGCTCCTTACTGGTCTGTTCATATTTTCTATCTCTTCATAATTCAGTCTTGTTAGGTTGTATGTGCCCAGGAATTTATCAGTTTTTTTCTAGGTTATCCAATTTGTTGGCATGTAATTTTTCATAGTACTCTCTTATGATTCTTTGTATTTCTATGATATCAGCTGTAATGTTTCCTCTTTGATTTTTCATTTTATTATTTATGTCTTCTCTCCTTGTTCTTAATCTAGCTAAGGGTTTGTCAATTTTGTTTATCTTTTTTATAAAACCAACTCTTAGTTTTATTCATTTTTCTATTGTTTTTCTAATCTTTATTTCAGCTCTGATATTTGTCATTTCCTTCCTTCTGCTAACTTTGAGTTTAGTGTATTCTTTTTCTAGTTACTTGAGGTATAACTTAAGGTTGTTTATTTGAGATCTTTCTTCTTTTTTGATATAGACATTTATTGCTATAAATGTCCCTCTTAGAATTCTCTTGCTGCATCTCATAAGTTTTGGTATGTTGTGTCTCCATTTTCATGTGTCTCAAGACATTCTTTGATTTCCCCTTTGATTTTTTTCTTTGACCCATTGTTTGTTCAGGAGCATGTTGTTTAATTTCCACAGAATTGTGAATTTTCCGAAATTTCTCCTGTTATTTCTAACTTTATACCATTGTGATTGGAAAAGATACTTAATATGATTTCAATCCTCTTAAATTTGTTAAGACTTGTTTCGAGGTACATAGGTACTTGTTTTGAGGTAGCCTAACATATGATCTCTCCTGAAGAATGTTTCATGTGCACTTGAAAAGAATGTGTATGCTGTTGCTGTTGGAATAAAATAAAATGTTCTGTACATGCCTATTAGGTCCATTTGATCTTGAACAGTGTAGTTCAAGTCCAATGTTTTCTTATTTTTTGTCTAGACGATCTATTGTTGACAGTGGGGTATTAAAATTCCCTACTATTATTGTATTGCAATCTACCTCTCTCTTTAGATCTCTTACTATTTGCTTTATATATTTAGGTTCTCTGTGTTGGGTGTATATACATTGACAGTTGTTATGTCCTCTTGATGAGTTAACTTCTTTATAATTATCTGATGTTCTTGGTTGCATCTTACAGTTTTTGACTTAAATTCTATTTGGTCTGATATAAGCATAGCTATCCCTGCTCTCTTTTGGTTTCCCATCCTTTCACTTTCAGTCCACATGTGTCCATAGAATTGATGTGAGTCTCTTATGGGCAGCATGTAGTTGAGATCTTCACCTTTCTAAGTACCAATTTGATGTTGATATCACCTCCTGATTTTCCAAAACTAGAGTAGGTACCCCATTCACTGTTGTCAAGGCCTTTATCCCATTGTCTTTCAATTGTCTGCCTGTCGTATTTTTGGGAACTGAGATATTGACCAGCATGAGGGCAGGGGCAGGGGAAGGGTACTTGATATAGCCACTGAGTAAATGAATAAATCACAATTTTACCTCCCCATTTTCTCTCATTCTTCTCTTATTTTCCATTCTTTGTCATCTCCAACTACCTTAATGATTGGAAAGAGAAGAGAGTTGTAGAATAGAAACACTAGATTTGGTTTTAGAAACTCCAGAAGTCCTAACTCTACTATTGTATTATTCATGCTACCTTGGATTCAGTTTCTCCTTCAGCATCTATCAGATTTATCGTGAAGGTAAAAACACATATTCAAAAACAGCTTATAAACTGCAAAGTATCATCCAAATGTAAAGTATTATTAACAGTGTGGTATTTTTCCATATCCATCAGTTAGATATAACACCTGCTATGGTTGGATAAAAGTTGTACCAAAATCTTTCATGGCTTTGACATTCATCCTATTGAACATATTAGTCAAGAACATAGGAATAGATGAAAGATAATATGAGATGGTGTCACAAATATCTGGATATATGAAATCCAATTCAAGAATCAAGAATGTGGCTTGCTCCCACTTGGCCCAAGGTCATGTTCCTCTGCCCGATACTCAAAGTTTTCTGGATTTGAAAACTACCTACTACCCTTTATCATTTTATTGCTCTCCAAATAAATACATCATGCTCTCTGGCCCATACACATTGCTCCTGTGTCCCACCACATGGACTGCCCTTCCCCTTATCCGATATCACTAATCCCAAGTACACATTTTCCTTTGTGGCAAGCTTCCTCCATTAAGAAAGTCCATTCATTGCAAAGATATATTCATACACTTATTCATTCATTTCAAAAGCATTTACTGGCCTCCTATTATGTGTCAAGCACTGCTCTGGATATTATGGGAAATATCAAAATGAATGAGTCCTATTCCTTCCTCAGAGGAACTTAAATTCAATGAAGGGAGATACAGACTAAACAAATAACTATTATTTGATGTTGAAAAAAAAATCTAGCAGGGTGTGGTGGCTCATGCCTGTAATCCTAGCACTTTGGGAGTCTGAGGCGGGAGAGTGGCTTGAGGCCATAATTTCAAGGCCAGCCTGAGCAAGAGCAAGACCCCGTCTCTACAAATAAACCAGAATCAGACAGGCATGGTAGCACGTGCCTGTAGTCCCAGCTATTTGGGAGGCTGAGGCAGGAGGATCTCTCAAGCCCAGTAGTTTGAGGTTGCAGTAAGCCCTGATGACATCACTGCACTCTAGCCTGGGAGACAGAGCAAGAGCCTGTCTCAAAAAAAAAAAAAAAAAAAGCATATAAAGAGATCCAACCAATACATTATGACAGCATGAGAGAAGGAGTGATAGTTTCTACTTAGGGCAAATAGAGAAAGCTTTACAGAGCAGGTTAATTTGAGCTAGGCCTTGAAGAGGAGCTAAGAGAGATTAAATTCTTCTATGCAAAAGGAAAACTATGAGCAAAGGAACAGGGCCCATTTGGAGAACTATGAGTGGCTTAGCATACAGTGTAGAAGGATGTAGTAAGACTTTAGCCTGACAAAATTAAATTGAAGTCAAACAGAAGTTTCTTATGGCCATGATATATACACAATTATTTTACTAAGATGGTAAGCATAGCCCTAAAGTAAACTGAAGGGGTAGTAAAATGTTGCTCAACATTCATTCATTCAATACATATTTATGGAGCAACTATAATTGGGACTGTGCCTAGAGATGGAAATAGAGCAGGAAGCAGGGAAGAGGCTCTGGTGAAGAGATGACTCACTGATAAACAGGTCATTACAACACGGTGTGACAGTGGTACATACAGGGTGCTAGCCCAGTGGGAAGTCGGTAAGAGAGGAGAGAAGCAGCCCAGAAACTATGCTCTGTGGAAAAAAACTGGTGTGTCCTATTCGGCTATCTCTAGTGACAGGAAAGGACCTAATTCATTGTAGATATTACATAAATATATGAATGAATAATGAATGACTATAACATGAAGTTCTACCTGTCTTGAACCATAAGAATAAATAGAAATAGCCAGATGAGATAATACAAAAAGATAGCCTATTTAAAACTTTCAGAAATATACATGAATGGGTTTTTCAGTCCAAATTCATTAATTTTCCATTTACCCACACCAATTTACTCTTGTAATTTGCTGACCCTCCATTGTTGCCAATAGGGCCAATCTAATAATGCCTTTTCTTCTGTACAATATAGGTGTTAGCACTGAACTTGATAGAAAGTACTCAGTAAGAACATATTAGATGAATGAGTTGGGGGGCAGATGGATGAATGGAGGAATGAAGGAGTGTGTAAGTGAATGAGTCATTCACGTGCAAGAAGCATGGACATATTGAAGTACCTTTATATAATGTTACTTCACTTCAAATACTCTTCTGGTCCATTGAGGTGAATAGGAAAATGTAGTAAACAAAATTTCAACTTCATTTTAAACAAAGATATATAAATGTTAATGATGTAGACCCTTATCCAAGATTTACTGCTCTTATTAAAAGAAAAGGGCAAAAATGCAAATTACACAATTAAAATACAACCAAATATATCACATAATAGTACCATAAATGAAGAGTGTTAAATAATTCAAACACCATTAGAAAAGAACACCCCATTAAAAAGTAAGTATCCCTCTTCTGCTCTTGCACCATGTGAGGACATGACATTGTCCCCTCTGTGCCCTTCCGTTCCTTCTGCCATGTGAGGACACCTAGATGGCGCTATCTATGAGGAACAGGCTTTCACCAGACACTGAACCTGCCAGTGCCTTGATCTTGGACTTTCCAGCCTCCAAAACTGTGAGAAAATGAATTTCTATTATTTATAAATTACATAATCTCAGGGTTTTTGATATGGTAACACAAACAAATTAAGACACTAAGGTAGATAAAGTTGTTTTTTGACTAGTTTTCCAATTCCATGTTGGTTTAAGGTTATTAAGGATATAACTGGATATTAAGGATGTTAGGGGCAGATCTGCAGAACACAAAACAGAAGCCAGGGTACTGTGAGTCAGAAAGCAGCCCTGACATCAGGAGGTTTCCACTGTGGAAGGTCCTGACTACCTCTGTTCAAAAATATCTCCTGCATATGATTTTTGAATGTTTGAAACTTCCTCTTCCAGTGGACAAAATCCATATCACAGTTAGCAACAATGTTAAAATTCAAGTAGTTCTGGAAAGGTAACCTTAACTTACATTTTTTTCCAAAATGTAAAGATCTGAAAGGAAGAATAATGTCATTCTTATTTAATTTAAATCCTGGATTGAGCTTGAGCCCATTATTCAAAGTGAGGTGTCACAAGATCGAAAGAATGGGCTCCACATGTACTCGCCATCAAATTGGTACTGACTGATTAACACTACGGTACTCAAATGGTGGTGGTGTACACCAGGGTTTTGGGGGTGGGGGTGTAGACCCACATCTGAGGGATGGGGTGAGCATTTTGGAGGGGAGAGGCATGCTTGAAATGTAGTGGGGGTTGGGAATTAGGGGTCTCAATAGGGAGAAGGAAATGTTCTAAAACTGATTTGTGTGAATAGCTGTACAACTTGGTAAATTTATGAATAATCATTTAATTGCATACTTAAAATGGATTAATTGCATGCTATGTAAATTACACTTCAATAAAGTTGTTTTTTTAAAAAAAATAAAGTTCAGATTCTTCACCTCCAAAAAAAAAAAAATTAAGTATCGAAACCATGTGAAGGATTTTTTTCCTTTAAACATACGCTTTCTTGTTTAAAAAAATTCACGTATCTCAAAGTAGTCTTATCCACATAGTTCAACACTCCAAATACATAATTTAACTGTTATCAATATAAGGCATCTGTTTTCCACATATGCCAATTTTTTGAAAGTTCTTCAAATATCAGATTTTAGTGATATCTAAGCTTGCCACATGTTCAAGACTTAGGCTGGCAGTCAATGAATTTGCATGACATTCAACTAGATCTTTAAAAGATTTTGGATTTCAATGGTAATAATTATATTAATAACAACATATAACATATATTCACATCTAATATGCTTTAGTCGAGGCTAACCACACAGCAAACATTGTTTCTAAAATTCACAACCTGCAATACAGTCACAGCTGTCACCAAAATACTTCCTCAGAACCTCCAAGTTAATCTCAGCCCACATATACTAATAACCAGGGTGTAAATTGGTAAGCTCTCTTAAGGACACTATATGCTATGTTTCAAAAGTCTCCAAATCCACATTTCCTTTAATCTAGAAATCACAAATATGGGAACTTAACCTAAGAAAATAAGGGTAAGTTCAAAGTTAAAAGGAAAATTGTCCTAGAGTTTTCAGAATAATAAAATATTGAAAAACATTTTATATGTCCAACAAAGCCATGAAAAATCATGTCATATAAAAGCATTTATGGATGTTACTATCATAGTCACAGTATATAATTAAGTAGAAAAAGCATGTTACAAAACAGCATGTTGAATGATCTTAATGTGTTTGTATACACACACGTACATGAGGACCTGGAAGTACATACCCAAGGTATTCATCATGGCTATCTCCAGGTTGTAGGATAATAAACGACTCTTAATTTCTCCTTTTCATTTATTTGTATTGTCTGTTTTACTTTTTCACAATGAGCATCACTTTTACAACTTAAAAAAAAGGTTATTTTGGTTTTTTAAATTATAGTTTTAGCTTTTAAAAAATTTACTCATACCTTAAAAAGGGGAGCCCACAACTTAGGTCTGCTGCCATCAGGTGGTGGGGTGCTTTACCCATCTTGTCTGAATAAATAGACCCTAGCCAGGCATGGGAGTGCACCCATAGATAGTCCCAGCTACTCAGGAGGCTGAGGTGGGAGGATCGCTTGAGCCCAGGATTTCAAGATCAACGTGGGCAACATAGTGAGATCCCATCTCCTAAAAAAAAAAAAGAAAGAAAGAAAAAAGACCATGGGTTTCCCACCTCCATATTGTATATCCCTGCAAACTCACAATGTGTATCTAAAAAAAAAATGAGCTCAAAATATTCGTATCTTGAAAAATTATAATATCCCTTCCATTCTTTCTATTTTTCTTCGTCCTCTCCCTTTTACATTTGTAATCATTTGAAGAGAGTTACGCTAGCTGAACTCTGAAATCTTCCAGTGCTCCAAAGCCACACACACACACACACACACACACACACACTCTCTCTCTCTCTCTCTCTCTCTCTCTCTCTCTCTCTCTCTCTCTGTTTATAACTGGGATTTTTTCCACACATTATTTAATAAAATCATTTCTAACTAAATATTTGAACTCAATTTATAATATCTAACTATCAGTTTCCAGGGTAATATTTTGCCACCTTAAAAAAATCCAATATTTTCTAATATTTAAGTTGTACCTTTCTTATTTGTCTATAATTGTCATCTCCCATTCAAAAGAAACAGATGATGCCCAACATACCCACATACAAATCCATTTTAGGAGCAAACTTTTCAAGCAACAAAACTTTCATAAATGTTCATTCCACCCTCTTTTTTAGTTTAAAGGGTTGTGTTCCCCAGAAAAGGAAGAATATTGGAAGCTCAAGAAAGACAAAGACAGTGTTACCATACATCATAGACTCTTAAATAGAGTTCAACTTCCAAATATTTCTATTTTGAACCTTTTAGTTTGTTATTTCCTTAGATATATAACAGATCTCTCCAAAACAATACCACAATGAGAGAGGCATCTTTGATCTGTTTGCAGATACAACCTCACTGTTAAGATCTCAATTTTTTTGTTTTTTAGTCAGACCATTTATTTGCCTAAGGCTGCGATGAAAATTATAGCCACATGAAGTTTGAATCTATAAAAATACTGAAATAACAGAAATGGGGGGGAAATCATAGGTATGTGTGCAAAGGAATTTTATCTAGCATAGTGGTAAAGAATGTGGCCTCTGGGTCAGACAGAACTAGGTTCATAATCTTTAATTGACCAGTTTCTAGCATTGTCAAGTTGGGCTATATACTTAACCCCTGAAAAGCCTCAGTATCCAAGTCAGTTAAAAAGGGCTATAAATTGACCTACTCCACAGGGTCGCCATGAGGATTAAATGAGATAATCTATGTAAAACACTTGGCAGAGTGCCTGGCACATCAGCAGCACTCCGCAAATGCAGGTCACCATCCCTTCTAAGACATCGCCATCTGTTGTGCAGGCTGATTATTATGAATATATTGGATATAGTTATAAGACATGGAAAAGACAGAATTCCAATGAATTGCGTAATATATTCGGTGGTGAAATAAAGTGCTATTCTGCCCTCTCTGTACCAAACTCTGACCTTGAAAGTGTTTTCCAGCCTCCAGCGAAAGTCACAGGAGCTCAGGTCTGCAGCAACAAAAGGAATGTGGCTCTTAAAAGCTCAGGACAGACCACAGATATGGGGCAGTTAACTTATCAAGAGGAAATGGGCTCTGGTTTTCTTTGCAGTCCTCAGATTCAGGAGCTGCAAAGTTGAGTCACCAGCTTGCTATCTGACCCCAGGCCGGCCACTTAACCTCTCCCCGACCCCATTTCCTTACCTAAAATCAACTCTCTGCTCATGTTCCCTTCAAGTCATTATCTCTCCCCACAAAAATTCGTAGTGAGTGAGAAAGGTATCCTGCAGATTTTGAAAATTAATTATTTGGTGTGTTGGGTTTACAAAATAGAACTGTAAAAAGTTTGGAAATGAGTAAGCCCAGCTATGCTTTTTGGTGTTTTGGTATTATTTTAAGAGCTCTCTTCCTGGAATAAAATCACCAGCCCAGACAATAAGCTTTGTCTGACACTGTGACCCTAGTTCCTGATGAAGCTTTCTTGTGTTGGTATTTCTGGGAGTGACAGAATGGAAGAGAACAAGAGCCCCTTTGTCAGGAGGTAGTCAAGAGGGAAATAAATTTTAGTTATTTAAAGAGCATTTAGGACAAGCAAGGCAGTGTCATTTGGTAGAGAACTAAACCAGGAGCTTGGAGTATTAGGTTTTACACTCAGCCACTGTCTCTCTACTTGAACTAATGAACCGTTTCAACTACCCACTTGTACAACATAACTGCACACACACCCCAGAATACTCACACAGACAAATTTCTCACGGTCCTGGGATCTACTGTGGACACCGTGAATGCAGAGGTGTACTGTGCGTGTCCTCATTCACACATGCTTCACTCACTGAATGCTGATGCCAGTGGTGGTCACGAGGAAATGAAGGGGCTAAAGTGTCAAGTCCAAAAGCCCCTGAAGTTGCCCTGTCAGATTTTTAAAACTTTTAACCATGCTCTATTAAAAAACTTTATGAAATATTCTACGATCTACACCTTTCCCTGTCTTCTTGTTGACATGAAGTCAGCCACATCGCCATTAATTGATTCTCTGGCCTACAATAATTTTTCTATTTCCTCACTTGCAATCAGAAGCAGCCCTTCCTGCTTCTAATTTGGTCCTTTTAAGCTACTGAGAAATCAAATTAGCAAGGTGTATCAGTTAGGGTTAGGTTCAGCTGTGAGTAACAGAAACCCAACTGCAGTAGATTAAACACTAAAGTGTATTGGCTCGTGGAAAGGAAATGCAGAGGTAAGCAATCCAGGTAAGAGGATGCCACAGAGTATGGGAGCCCTTATCTCTTTGCTCTGCTGTGTGACTGTGATTTTTTTCATAGCCTAAGAAGCCTGCTGGAGCTCTAACCATCACAACCACCTTCCAAGCAGTAGAAAGAAGGAAGGGAAGAATAACAAAAGCATACTCTCTTCTTTTTACACCACTGTGGGAAGGGGGTTCTGTGGCTAGCGAGTGCACCAGAGCAGGTTTCAGGAATTGAAAGAAGAGGCAGGTAGATGAAACATACCCGTTACTGTCGGGAAGGCGCGTACGCAGCAAGAATATGAGTGCTTATATATGGCTCAGAACAATAGTGGCACTATGTCAACCGAAAACATGATCACATGGGCTCACATAGGAGATAACAACTGGTTACATAAGTGTGCTGACTCATGCCTTACCGGAAGGCCAGCTTACCGGGCCGGAAAAAACACTCCGGCAGTCATCTTAGTTTGGCCTAAGAAACCTATTGCCTGTGCAAATGAATTTTCCCATACACCGCTGCCCTAGAAGTACTACCAACATCTTGTGGGCCAAAACTGAGCCACATGACCACACCTGCTAAAATGGAACCTGGGAAATATAGTGTCACTCTGTAGCTGATGGATACATTGCCGCCCCAAATAAAATTTGACTTACATGTCTAAAAGGAAGGGAGAAATGGATATTGAGATAGTCAGTGGTTCTCAAAGCATGATTCTCCAGACCAGCATCACCTGAGAGATTGTTAGACATGCCAATTACCAAGCCCCACCCCAGACATAAAATTTGATAATCATGGGATAGGTAATAGCAGACCTGCCCTACCAGGTTGTTTGAATTTTGTACAATGTTAGAGTTAATGGGCTCTGTATTAACACATGCAGAGTATGGTATAAAATTTTGGCTCACTAGCTTTCATACATATATTCCAGAGACTCTAAAGGCTTCCCTTTGTTTTGTTTTTTTTAATTATTTCCTATTCTCAAGATGTAGAGATTGCTGGAAATCTCAACTGATAAACAGCAAAGTTACTGATTTATCAGGAATGCAGCATTAAAAGTAGCATATTACCACTGTGTGACAGTGCTAGGTGACATCTGTAACGCAGGCAAGATCTCACCCTCTCTCTGTAAATTCTAAGGCTTTTTGCAATCTCTTAAAATGCATCCCTTCTTTTAAAAACATAAAGGTCATATGCCTTCCTTGGATATTGTACGAAATAATTAAATTAAATATTGGGTTAGAAATATCAGACAATAATAATTTTAGAATATGCTTTTCAAAATATGCACTCACATGAGCCACACCACCACCACCTGCTTTGAGAATCACCAATCAAAGGCAGAAGCTATAACAAGCAAAAGATAGACACAAAATGTTAGATGGTTTCACAAGAGGCTTAGGAAGACTGAGAAGGTGAATGGACTGGTGTCTCTGGATCCACTTCTGGCTATTTGGTCTGCTGATTCTTCGGTCACCAAATTGCAAGGGTAAACTGAAGATCTGATCCAAATTAACTCGTGTTTTATTGATTCAGCCTGACTAAAACAGACATTAAGGCTAATGAGTCACCATTAAATAGATAATGCATTTAAACCAAATGCAAGAAGACAGCTTATTTACTGGAGAGGAGAGTTGTGGGAATGCATATTTAGAGCTTCCAGTTACGTATAGTCAGCTCCTTGCACTTCAAGGATCCTATAACTTTGTTGAATGAATAAGTAGACTTGACATACCGGTGGGCAGAAACCAGGAGATGATCAGAAGGAGGGAACATCAAATGCTTTTGTGCTTTCCAATCTGTAGATAGAAGATCCCAGACGAATACCCCAGATATCATTGCAAATGTCTTCACCTCCTTATGTGCAATGAGCACTCTGCTGTACATTAAATAAAGTACAACCACTATCATGACAGGGTATTAGGGGGTGCCAGAAAAAGCCTGAGTCCATAATGCTACCACAAGTAAATCTCACAAAAGAAAATCTTCCCAATCTCCCAGGAGAAGGTTCAGAATCTCATAGGAAGGCTATCAGAAGCAGCTTCAGGCTGCTTCTTCTCTGGAGCAGTCCCCATGTACAGTTATTTTTCAAAGGTTCTACCAAAGTAGCCTTTAAAACAGAGCAGAGAGATTGCCAGACCCTGGAAGGTTTGCTAGCATATCCCAAAGCAGTGCCTGACTTCAAACTTGGAATTTCTTTGAAGTTTTCACTTAAACATGCATTCAAATTGTATTTTACCCCATAGATAGTGTTTCCTTTCATTTTCTAATTTTCACCAACATTAAAACGTGATTGCCATGTCCTCTATCTTCTTATATCCTTCATATCTCCTAGCATCCTGGGAGTACACATAGCCCAATTTAAAAACTGAAAAATCTGACCTACAAAGAACCCAGAGGGTTATCGTGCTTAACCTTGCTTGAATGTTTTCATATGCCACTTAGATAATTTTTAATGGGGTTAAAAAACACTCAGCCCTTGGGTATTTCTAAATTACATTCTGCCAACACGCTTAGCTAGACCTTTCCCCTCCTCATTTCAGGAGCTGAGGATGAAAATAAGGGAGATCTTAACCTGTTAGATGACAGTTTTCACCAACACAAAGGAAACAAAGTGAAGGGATTTTATGGAATAGCTTCCCTGAAAGATTACTGACATAGAACCAGAACTGTCTCAAATACAAGTAATGTAGAAACTCCTTTTAAAGGAAAATTATCCTATAATTTTAAACAAAGAGTACATACCCCTCCCACTTTTCACTTAAATGGCTTTTTATCATAATGCTACTAAATGTAAACAATAAAAGCATAAAACTTGATGTTGACTATTTCTGCTGATGTTCATCATGTACAACTACACAACCAAAAACAAATGTGCATATTAGATAAAATTTACATTCTAGACAACAAAACCAACAACTTATGATTAACAGCTTTAAAATAATATGACCAATGATATTGTTGTACTGAAAATAAATCCCTCAATGTGATAAGATTCTGTTTATCATAACTGATTTCTTGAGTAAACATAGATGCACACTTGAACACAGAAATTATAGGATGTTGTTACTCAGTTATAAAGGAGTTATCAAGATGACCAAGATGCTTAAAAACTTTTTAAATTATCATCCAAGTGAATTTAAAAGTTTTAAATTACCATAGAAAATACAGACTTCAAAGAGTAAATTCAGAGACTACCCCTTCCCTGCCTCAGTTTTAGATGCACTGATCTAGCAGGAAGAATAAAGAAATACAAATGTGAGGAGAGCTCTTACTATGCTGTATTGTGCTGTTTATTTGCCTGTCTCCACCACTAAACAGAATGTCCTATAAATAAATGAACAACCTGGTTCATCATTGTATTCCTAGGTCCTGTGTAGTGCCTAGCACATAGCAGGGCCTAAAAAATTTATCAAGTGAATGACATTCATCAAATTCCATGAAAGGGTTACGATCTAGGTGCTAATTTAAAGAGTAAGGAAAAGCTACTCTAAAAGTCAAAGGAAGATGTGCAATGATCAAAACATTGGGTATTATCAATAGAGACTTGTCACTTGTCCAGGAAGACAACCTGTTGCTAGATGATGACAGCAGCTATTAGTATGTAGGGAAGGTCTGGGGAATGACTGGAGTTAATTGTGTTGTCAGAAGAACTGGAGAAAATTATGGACCTGAAGACTGAGGCTACCAGTTACTTGGATTGGTTTATCTTTTATTTTCTTAAAAAGCACTTTCTGAACCCAAGGAGATCTATTAAACTTTAAAAGAAGATGAACTAGTCATTTAAATTCATCATTGAGGTATGAGTGATAGCATAATTATGAAATATGATGATCACTTGGGACTTAGGATACTAATTTCATTTCCCTGCCAACTGAAGAAGAGTAGCTGAGAAAGGCATTAATTAACCAGGATGTCCGAAACTATTTCTTTCTTTTTTTGCCAAAATTTCTTGAACATGGAAATAATTCTATATTTTTCTAGGCATGAATTATAAGTGAAAAAACTCTCTCCTTTTAAGGAAGGTAAAAGATAAGTTTTTGCATGTAGGAAAAAAATTAGAATTCAATGTGTATTTTGCAGTCTTCTCTCCACCTCCTAAGAGATAAATAGTAATACATTCTCCATGCAAAACTCTAACAACTGATGCCACGGCCCTTTTTATCTGTCCTCAGGGCCAGATGTGACAAGAGAGACTGATCATATGGTCTGCTAAGAACAGAGGAAATTACATAAAAATACTTTCCTCCTCTATGTAATTTAAGATACAAAGGAGAATTTGTTTTAACTAAAAGCCTTTCATATTGAGAGTTTATGATTTAAATATTACTGTATTTCATGTTACACCTTTCTCAAATTCCCCTTTTCTTTTCATAAAATGTGACCTAATTACAGTGGTACATGCCTGAAGTGGAAACTCAGAGATCTAGGGTGAGGTGACTGAGCCATGATTTTCTCGTTGGGTTGCTACTTGATCAATCAATCAAAAATTATTTGGAGTACTTACTATGTGACTAACATGTTCTTATCTATATTTTCTCTGATTCAGAAATTTTTATTTTTAATTTAACATTTCAATAGAATATGACCTGTAAATTCCCTCCTATCCTTGGAGGAATAACATAGAGGATGGATGGATAGATGCAAGAATGGATCCAGGAATGGATGGATGGACAGACAGATAAATGAGTGGATGGCTAAACAGAGAGAGAAAAACAAAATGCTGTTAGCATATAAAGCAATAAAGAATATAGGACATCATATAAAAAAGTATAAAAGTGTACAATACAGACAGCTTTTAGTGCAGCAGGAATTCAGAAGAGTTCAATAATAGATGAGATTGACAAGAAAGTGTTTGTCTTTTAGTCTCACACACTCCAAAGGACTCCAAAACCACATCAATCACCTAGATTTTTCTTCCCTATGTCAAAGTTATTGCTGGAGAAAAATCATACGGTCTCTGCCTGCCCTTCCCCTCAGTGAGTCATCAGATTTTTTACTACTTTTTTCTGGCCGTCTGCCCTTCCCCTTCATTTTCCGAAGACAGCATCTCCTACTTCACAGAGCCATTTGTAGAAATCAGATATGAATTTCATCGATCTCTTTGTTGTCAAATGCAATGAATGTGTTGTGATCCTTGACTTTCTTGACCTCTCTGAGGCATCCAACACCACTCACTACTTCTTCCTTGTTGAAATACTCTCTTAGCACCCACAATGCTCCTTGCTCCTGAATTCTCCCTCACTTATCTGGCCCTTCTTTCTCAGATCCTTCCATAGGTTCCTCTTCCTTAGTTTATATTTGCTGTTTATATTAGTCAGCAATTGCTACAAGAATGCTGCCTAACAAACAATCCCAAAACTTGGAGCTTACAACAACAAGCATTTATTCTCATGCTTTTAAGTCAGCTGGTGAACTGTAGTTCAGACAAACCAGGGTGGGCTCAGGTTCATCCTGTGTGTCCACTGGGCTTCACTCCAGGTTGCAAAGTGGGCTCAGGTCGACTTTACCTGCCTTTATCTTGGGCCCAGACTGAAGGAACAACAGTCACTGACAGCACGTTTCTCTCACAGCAGGTCACCAGATCATAAGAGGGGAAGTCCAGCTAAGCACATTTCAAGCCTCTGCTCACACCATGTCCGCCAAGATTCCATCAGACAGAGTAAGTCATATAGCCCAGGCTAACGTCAAGGTGTAGCCACATACCTCATCCATCGTGAAGCCAGGCAAAGGTATGGACAATTCAATTACCAAAATGTAAAGGATTTGGTAAAATAATTCAATTTTGTTTTCCAAGGTTCTTTCCTCAGCCCTTCCCCCACTTACTGCCTCCTGATTTTTTATCCATACCCACTCTATATTAACGATTCCCAAATTTATGTAGCTTCCGCCAGATTGCTCTGCTGATCTCCATACCTGTGGAACCACTTGTCAAATCTCAAAAATCTAGTTGGAAGTCCAGTAGGCATCTGAAATGCACGATAAAATCAAAATGTAGGGAACTGCATATCTTATCTCTCCTTATCTATAGATAAGGAACCCAAACTTGTGACTCTCATCCAATTAATATTCAGTGAGGGGTTATTATGTGTCAAGCACTATTCCAGGGACAGGAAATAGAGCAGTGAAAAAAATATTGCTACCCTACTAATTTTTACATTGCACAAACTATTATAATAAGCATGCTTACTCTCTCTCTTCCTCGCTCTCTCTTTCTGGTGTCCTGTGTTTAAGGAATTTACCATCTATTTCCAGAAATGGTTTGAATAACTTCTTCTTGGAAACCCTCATGTAGTTTATATTTTACATGCTTGTTAAATAAATTTAAATTTCTATGTATTTGTCTGGGTTACACAGTCATTACCATATTACTACAAATAATATAAAAAAAGGTTTTATTATAGATGTTAGATCATATGCAATTGTGGGAGCAGTATATGCAGGCTGAGGGAGGGGTCTATACAGGGTGTGGTCTCCGTGACTAGGGATGATCCACTGTAGTCAACTCATTATAGTTCAGCCAGACTGGCAGCTGGGAGTGAAAGCTGAACATGGATGAGAACAAGGACAAACTGGAAACCCTTGAGGATGAGCTGGGATCTGTCTGTCACTCACCCTCTCAGCCCTGACGCTCTAGGTGACCTGCCGGTGCCCTTCCCCAGGGAGCTGCACATCTACTTGCCTTAGCACCTGGGGAAGCTGACAGGCGCAATCTGATGGGAGTCGCAGGAGCCTCAGGTCTGAGAGCTGCCCTCCACCCACCAGGCGGGCCAGCAGACTGCCTCAGAGAGTGCAAGCTGCCATGGTGCCTGGGGCCCACCACTGACCTCTGGGATGGAATGGAGCTGCAATGTCACTTTGGCTTTCCAAATCTTGGGCAAAATGCTGTGTCCAACACTAGCCCAAAACCATACAGAGAAAAGGATTCTGGGAAACATAGTTATAGAGTAGCCAAGTTGACATAGTATAAACCCACCATCAAGTTCATTAAAAATATATATATATATGCATGAGATTAATTAAATGGAAACCAAATGTTATACAGAATTGGCATAATCCTAGATCTGAGCCGATTCACCCAAAAGACAAAAATAAGTGTAACAATTTTTCATAGTAAACAGTGTGTCCTAGCTGCAGAGATTTCTCTTTTAGAAAAACGTGATTAATAATGCACCTGCCTGCTAGGGACCTTACAAAGATCTTACAGAGCCTGAAGAAAAGATGCTGGTAAATCAATCAATAAATCTCAAGCATTATTATTTTTCATCATTATTATTTGGAGGAAAGATATTACATAGAGACAAGAGAATCCATTCTGTACATGTACACTAACTTCAGGCCACACAGGGGCAATTTATAAGGTACTCTACAGACCTAAAAAAAGAAAATGAATGCACCAACCTATGACTAACTTACGTGCAGGTAATAATTTACTCTCCTGGAAGCATCTGGCTCTCCACTTCTACTAGAGTTTTCACACATACTCTGAACAGGGTGCCAATCACTTGACTATCTGGGTACAACTGACATAATCTAAAACAGATGTCACATCTCAACAATGGAAAGAAGGTTCTGTCTGCAGAACTGGAGGGTGCAGGCAGTGCAGCTGCCAGCTGGCCCTGCGGCAGAGCCCCCAGGCGTGACCCCGGCCTGCGAGTTTTCAAGCAGAAGTAGTTGACCTGCAGTACACCCCAAATATTCACTTGCTTTACCCCTTTCCCCTTCTGCCCTCTCTCCCATCATCTACTCATCATTCTCCCCTGTTCTAAGGAAAGAAGCCAATAAACTAATTCACACTAAGGTGTAAAAAACAGATAAGACAGCTACGGGGTACTAACAAGGCCATAAGCCAAGGAAAACATCCTAGCAATGGGATTTCAGGGAGTCTTGAGCCAATACGGCAGGAAATAACCTCATCCAGGTTCCCTACGATTAATCCGTCTGCTTGTTTAGAGCTCGTCTTATCCTCCGTCTACCTCAGAGGACTCACAGATGGTGAGGATAACGACTGTTCTTCCTCGGTGCCAGAGGCCACTGCGGTGCCAGTCCACCGCGGACTCCAGATGTAGGGGAAACTTCAGCCCACAACTTGGGCTTGTTTCTTACGAACCATATAGGTGTTCTAACTACTAACAGGCCAGCGCTGTGTCCTCCCGTACACTGCTTTTTCTACTGACCGAAACTCCTAAGCAGAATGCTCAAAACAGCTTTCTCAATGTCTCTTCCTCTCTCTCGCTACTGAAATCTCTCTCCAAAACTAAATGATAGAGTAGAAGCTAGATAGACAGATAGATAAAAACCAATTATAAAGGGGAAATATGAATTTTCAAACAAGAGAACAAAAGGAAATGAAATACAAAGTAGCTTGGAAAGATTTCTTTTGCTAATACCAGAAAGGCTGTTAAACCCATGCTCCGGATTACACACTAAGCACAACTGTAGGTCTAGTCCTCAAGCTTCCTAAAGAAGCATCTACCTAGCTGAGGACACCCCTCCTACCCTGTTGTCTGTGCCAACCCTCCTCCTCATCCCCAGCCCCTGAGCAGCTCAAATCCATTTTAATGCCAAGAGAGCACTGCATGGGGGCCCCAGTTTACCGGAGCCATGGGCAAAAAATAAAGCTATGAAATTGTTTGCAGGAGCTTAAAATAACTAGTCTGGCAAAGCTAAGCTACACTTTGGGAGAGACAGCAGAGCTGCAGAAGACAGAATACTAACCATCCAGCTGCCCATAAATGACCTCCCTGCTTTGCCCAGCGGTGCACTTCCTTCCTATGAGAACATCTCCCCCAAGGCAGTGACAGTCATTCAGCTTTTTATCTTTCACCCACCTATCATCTTTTTAAACGTCTAGCTGAACAATAAAAGACCCATGGCAATGAGAGAAATGTTTTTAATGTAATTTAATATGACTTCAGAAACCACAGCCAGGAGACAAATACATCAGTGGATGCAGGTTCCTTTTAAAATGACCAAAATTTACTCATCATGAAATCCTATGTTGTAAGCATGTCCCAAAGGATTGCAAAACAAAAGCTAGATTCACCAGCTTCTTTCTTGCTAAACAAGATTCACCCTGTCCCCTGGGGCAGCCAGCAACCCAAAAGGGTTTATGCCGTGCCCCACAGAGAAAGTGACTGAGAGCAAGAAGGGACCTAAAGAGGGGAAGTCTGGGCAGAGGAGGTCCTGGGTCCCACCTGCACCGTGCAGGACACTGAAGCAAGCCACTTGGATGGAGGTCTAACATTTGGATGCATGTTAATCAACACCAAGCTCGGTGTTTTCCTGCAGTAGGCACAGAACCAACATGATGCACCAACAGGAGCACAGACACTTG
This sequence comes from Lepilemur ruficaudatus, assembly GCA_963574885.1. Taxonomy (NCBI): domain Eukaryota; kingdom Metazoa; phylum Chordata; class Mammalia; order Primates; family Lepilemuridae; genus Lepilemur; species Lepilemur ruficaudatus. Next base: position 134,877 of record CAUYRT010057414.1, read on the forward strand.
TGTTTCTGCCAAACCCCTGGGCAAGCTGGATCTGGTCTCCACTGTCTAACTTGATTCTGGGCCCCTGGCTACAACGGTGGATGAGGTCTAAGCCCTAGTAAATCTCCATGCCCTGAATGGTTCCCAGGAACTTGAGTTCTAGCAACTTCATGGAGGCACTGCTGAGACTACATACCCACACCCTCTCCTCCACTAGCAAACAAGCAGCTTCCAAGATGGGCCCTAGAGATTTCCAAACTGGAGGTAGCCAGGAATGAAGCAGGAGATTGTTAAGCAAACCTGAGCAGAAGCTGGCATTAGCACCAAGCCAGGATTTCTGAGGTGCAAGGAGCACTGTCACATTTCCTAAGTATGTGGACACCCAGGCTGATTACAAAAGTTTTGAAGTTTTATACGATATCTTCTTTACATGGTCATATTAAAGATTAAACTTGTCTTAAATAAAGGTCATCCATTTATTTAGCCATCACCCATTACAAGACTTTTTTATCCTAACTCTCGCGATCTGATAAATATCAAGGGATTACAATCCATTTTTGCTTCGCCTTGGAATCCCCATAACCTGGGACTGAGTCTGGCACACAGAGCACAACCAACAAAACTTTGCAAGGAATTATCCTTGCTGGTAATAAGTAAGGTACATGTCACGGACCACATATCCCTTGCATTAAACTTACTTGTGTGTTGTACTGCATTTACTTTTATACCATATGATAAGCTTGTAGAGGACTAGGGGCATAGTAGATGACCAAAAATATGTGTTCATCAAATACATGAAGTCAGAGAAATTATAAATTTCTCAAAACCAGGAACTTTTTTAAAAAAAACTAATTTGGGTTTATTATTTCAAAATTATCTACCATCAATTTTTTTATCATCATTGCTAAGAAATTGCAGAATGAGATATACTGACTTTAACCACCTCTTCTAATCAATTCTAATGGGCACAAAGGGGAAATGAGAGATGCTCCCCCCTAAAAAAAAAAGTCAAAAGCTTAGTCAAAGAGCTGAATTATTGCCTGGCTAATTAAGTATTTTCTGTAGCAGAAGAAAAGTAAGCTCTCTGCAATAGGGAAGCTTCTTGTGCTGTTAGTAGCTCATTGGCATATCTGGTCTGTGGGGTTTGTTGCCCACCAGTCTGGAGCTAGGGGCAGACACATCTCAAAGCAACTTTACCACTCCTAAACACATACGGCATTAGCTGGTTGGGCCAAATGGTTCCCAAGGATCCTTCTCATATCAACTGCCACTGATGTGCAAATCAACTTCCTATGAGATACAGATTATGATGCAATTCATTAAATAAAAAGTATTCTTCAGTGAGTCTAGAAAAATAGAACTCAGTTGACATCTTAAATACACACCATTCTAATTTTACCCAAGCTAAATAATTGCATGTTATTATAATAATACACACTATTACTAGGTAATAATAGGGTTGCATTCATGTACTAAGCACTCTACAAACTACAAGTACAATGGTATTTGCAGTAATGGCTATCATCAAGTTTGCAAAAAGTTTATTGCCTCCATTTTCACATGTTCATGTGCCTCAATACAATCAAATTTTCCAAAATCCTTAGGGATAAAAGTCACAAAGGGATGAGATAAGTGAGTAGAAAAGAAAAGTGAGGGAAGCATTTGCTATTTGCAAGAGGATCTTGGTTTATTTTTTAAAAATAAATAAATAAAGCATTAATTTGGGAGAGCATCTACTGTGGATTTGAATCCTGGCTCTTATTTGTAAGCTGTGTGACTTTGGGCAAGTAACCACTCTTCCCTAATCTGTAAAAATGGTGAAAATAATGCCCCCTCAGAAAGCTAATGCAAAGATTAAGCCAGATAATGCACGTGAAAATGCCTTGCATTATGCAAGGAAGATAGTACATGCATAATGTATCTTGTTTTCTTCTTTAGTGGAATTAATTATTTGCTTAAAATTCACAGCTGACCCTGGGAAGCAGGAATAGCTTTGTCCCTCCCAGGGCCCTTCTCACATTTTTGCCCTCCATTCCTCCCTTATTCTTCAGCCCAAATAAAATTTATGATCTCAGACAACCAAAGGTTCAATGAGTTAAAAGGGTGCCTTCCTATAGATAGGGGAAGTTTTTTAGGAGGATCTAGATTTTTGTTTAACTTGGTATCCTAAAGCAGCGTCAGGTGGAGAAAATGGCCTGTGACATCTTTAATCCAGAAAAACAATAAAATAAAACACAAGCTGAAAAATCCGAGTTCCTCTATTCTGGAGGCAGGCATGGTACCCGGTTCAGTGGGGGCTGTGAGGAAAATTCTGTATGTTAACCTAACTAGATAATATCATACGGTGTCTTCCTTGCAGAGAACTCAGAGCCCTTTCATATCAAAAGTTCCATGCATGCCGAGAATAGCTTTGTCCTACTTTAGAAGTTCTGGAACTCTCTCAGGCCCCTGAAGGGAACAAAAATTTTAAAACTGAAAGGTTTTCATATGGTTTCCCTTTAGGATATGTTTAGTTCAATAGGGGAAATGTAATTTACCTGGAAGATTTATTATGCATTTCCCAAAGGTAGACATTTACTCTCTCCTCATCACTAGGATTAGGCACAATTATGTCATCAACCTTCCAAAACATTCCTTTTGGATGGTGGTGAATTTCCTAATAACCGTTATGGTCAAGCTGAGGTCAGAGGTAAACAAAAGGTTAAGTATCACAGAGTCTAGAGTCATATGACTTCAAAGACAAAAACCGTGATTGGAATCCTCTGGCTGGCTACCTCGCTACCATCCAGGCTGGTGTGTCTCCTCTGATGTCTACAGAGACTTTTCATGCCTGATGTTCACAGGTCATGAGGAAAGCCCAAAAGAGATGGAAAAATGGTCAAGTAACTGTGAACAGAAGGAGAGCCTTTTCAGCCTGCTTGCACATGGTTATGGCCAGTGTATCAGGGATGTGGCTTACACAGCTAGAGCTCTGTAGAGAAAAAAATCTAAAAAAAATGAGTGGATATATTCAACAAAGTCAATCAGCCTAGACCAGAGCAGCATCCACCAGGGCAGACACAAAACCAGGTTCTTGCAGCTGAACTTTTTCCTGCACTCCTAGGAAATAAATAGAAAATTCCTCTCTTCTTCTTATGTGAATTATCCAGTTTGCAGCTCAGATCCTAAGTTCACAAAGTCAAAACAACTAAACTATACTGAGCTTCTGCTGCATGCTATATACTATGGTGGGCATTTTTCATATGTTTTCTTATTTAATTTTTATAACAACTCCCAAATTATGTATTATGCTTCTGTTTTACCAAGGAGAACACTGAGGCTCCAAGAGACCAAGTCATTTATTCAAATGAAGTAACAGAGCTGGGACTATTACTAAGCAAAGTTTAGCAGACTCCAAAGTCTTTATGTTTGTTTAAACTTTCTGGAAAAGAAACTCTCTGTAAAGCAAGGGCCTGATCACAACGTTCCTCACTCTAGACCACTCCTCTATGACTTCTGACAACCTTCATTAGCTGGGATTGATTTCTTTGAAGTGAAATTAGTTTAACCTCAGAATCAATTTGCTTCCTGCTATATATGCCAAGAAAAGGCTACATAGATGTTGACCACAATGCCTAGTTGACCACAGGATCCACAGGAGATACCCAAATTATGAATTTTCATAAAAAGAAAATGGTGATTATACAGCTGCCTGGAATGGCTGTATTCCCATGCTCCTTCAGATATAGCATTTAACATTACACTTGCTAGAACTGTAACAAAAGCATAAATTCTAATCTTTAAAATGAGCAAGACTCCTGTCACATCCTTCTCTCATTGCTTTTTTTCCTATACTCCTGCTTTGGGACCTGCCTCTTCTCTCTAGAATGTAGGGACTTCTCTACCTCAACACTATTGACATCTGGGGCCTCAAAGTATTTTATTGGGGGACAGAGGGGAAGGCAATCTGTCCTGTGTGCTGTAAAATGTTTAGCAGCAATCCTGGCCTCTACCAACTAGATGCCAATAGCAGACCCCATTCCCAGTGATGAAAATCAAAAATGTCTCCAGATGGGGCTGAATGTCCTGTAGAGGACAAAATTGCCCCTGGTTAAGAATTACTGGTCTCCTCGTATAGCAAAAGCAATCTTAAGCAAAAAGAACAAACTGGGAGGCATCAGTCTTCCAGACTTCAAGTCGTACTATAAAGCAATAATAATCAAATCAGTTTGGTATTGGCACAAGAACAGAAGCATTGATCTTTGGAACAGGACTGAGAATCCAGAGATGAAACCATCTGCATATGGTAACCTAATCTTTGATAAACCAGACAAAAATATA